>CAUYON010123746.1:0-20348 GCA_963573935.1 Arctocebus calabarensis | reverse complement strand
CTCAAGCGAGTCTCTTGCCTCTGCCTCCCAAGTAGCTGGGACTACAGGCGCCCGCCACAACGCCTGGCCAATTTTTGGTTGCAGCCGTCATTGTTGTTCGGCGGGCCCGGGCTGGATTCGAACCCGCCAGCTCAGGTGTACGTGGCTGGCACCTTAGCCCGTTGAGCCACAGGTGCCGAGCCTTTTTTTTTTTTTTTTTTTGAGACAGAGTCTCACTATGTTGCCCTGGTTAGAGTGCTGTGCTGTCACAGCTCACAGCAACTTCAAACTTTTGGGCTTAAGTGATTCTCTTGCCTCAGCCTCCCAAGTAGCAGGGACTACAGGCACCCGCCACAACACCTGGCTATTTTTTTTGTTGCAGTTGTCATTGTTGTTTAGCAGGCCCAGGCCGGGGTTGAACCCGCCAGCCCTAGTGTATGTGGCTGGTGCCCTGACCACTGAGCTACAGGCACCACGCCTCCCTGGTCTTTCTTGCTGGCCAAATATAACAGGAAGCCAGAAGGTCTAGGGATCCCATTTACGTAGCCCAACTGATCAGTACTGGAGAGGATAACAGAGAACAGGATAAAGAAGAGTGGAGAATCTGGAGGGCAAAAAGAAGATACCAGTATATGGTTGTGATTTTAAATGGGGTGGTCAGGGAAGGCCTCACTGAAAGCTTTCATCTCACATCAGTGTACCTCTCATTCTTTTGTCTAGCCACACTGGCTTCCTTTTATATACCAGACTTTGCTAAGTTCCCCCTGTCTGGGCTCAGGGCCTTTGCATATGCTGATACCCCTATCTGAAATGCTTCTTTCTTCCCTTCCTCCTTAATCAATTTACTTAACCAAGTTATAGAGTTAATTGCTTAAGTAACTCCTATACCATAGATAGAAGCTCTGGTGTCCTTTCTTCAGGGAAGCCTGAAGACGGTTCAGATGTTCCTGTTCTGTGCCCCCTCTTCTATACTTCTCCTGAATAATATTAATATTTACCACAGCTTGTCATTCTATACTTATTTGACTAATGAGTATTTGTGCTGCTCAATCGACCTTATGGTACAAAAGGACAGGGAATATGTCTGTGTTCCCCTTCATTATATTCACAGTGTCTGGAACGCAGTATGTAGTGAATAAATATTTGATGACTGAGTGATTGAAGATTAGTAAATAGGAAAAAGTCACACCGAGAGATCCCTTATCCTGAACTTCTCACTATTTCCTATCTGTTGTCTTTCTCCTGACTGTGTATCCTTTGGTTATCCATGAAAACTCTTTCGACTGGTCTAGTCTACACTAATCTCTTCTTTTTCTGGACTCTAATTGAGGTTATGTTGAGAATCTCACACTTTAGTACCAAGAACTAATAGTGTAAGATCTGTATACATCACAATAAAAATAGGAGAAAATATATGTACACAAGGTTATACATATTGCAAAAACACAATTTACATAAAAGATGCATGGGAACACATTAGAATTCTTGGCTATGGGGATAGAGGATGGGAATGGGGCTAAAAATAAATAAAGAGATAAATAAATAAATCTGATGTCTAATTATGATGCTATACCATGAACCAAGGAATATAATTATCTCAGAGATATGTACCTGAAAGGAAAATAACTTGAACACACACACACACACACACCCCCACAAAGGCTACTAGGACTGGGGCTGGCATATGTATATCCTCGCTGGAAATTCTAATGCCACCTTCTCACCACACATCTACTCTTGGTTGCCATACAATTTTAGAGCAACGTGGCTTCTTTTCTCTGTCTGTACTAACCACTTTAGAAATTTTTAAACGAGATGGACTTGTCAGGCTAAAAGATAGTCCAACTTTCTTCTTGCCTAGCAGAATTCACCATAATAGAATACGGCATCTGCCCTTTCCATTGTAGCATCATCTGTGCCTCCTTAGATTATCCCCCCCCCCGGACATCTATTTATAGTCAAGTCAAGATCTTGCTCCTAGAAGTTCGTGTTGTGTCAGTCACACACTCTTGGTTGTGTGCTCAGCTAGGATTTGCTTGTGGAGCAAAGAGATTTGCTCCACAAGCAAATCCTAGTTGGTTTCTGGTTTCTGCTTTCACAAACCCTTTGCATAGGGCAAAACCAAATGGCTTAGTTGTCTAGGTCCTTTTCAGTGCTGTTACCTTGCCCCTTCCTGTATTCTTCTTGGAGTTTACTTATTGGATTGAATTTTCATTTTTCTACCTTCCTCTGCTCCTGATATCTATGACTTCCTGGTGCTAATCTACTTACTGGACTTCTGACTCTGAACACTCTGTGCCTTATCTTGCCTTTTTAACCTGACTCCAGCTGTCTTAGTTGGTTCTGACTTAATTGCTTTGCTCTAACTTTGGTTTCTGGATCCTCACCATCACTGCAGTTCTGGAATGCACACACCAGTCTTCACCTTGTCCCCAGGTCCTTCCCCAGGACTGCTTCTTTTACCAATCCTTTTCTTCTGTCCCAGACTCACCTCAGCTCTCCTGATCCTCGCTCCCACTTTTGTATCCATGACCCACTGCCATGTATAATCCTCAAAACTGACATTCTAGAAGATCTCTCTCCTCCTCCACAGCACTAGCAACAACGATCAAGGACAGAAGTTTAGATTTTGAAACAATGTCAATAGTACCTCCTATGAGCTGTTGTGAAAAGGACGCAGGATGTGGCCTTTAACCTACATGAACAATATTGCTACTTACCAAATGGGAAATAATCACAATAATTACTAAGAAGGGGTTTTTATGATTGCTTAGTGTGCCAGGGGGCAGAAGCCCTTGCTATCATGTGGGAGCCAGAGAGAACAAGGGATTTGGCTGAAAAAAGAAGGCTTTAAAGGGTCATGCCATATTTACACTTCCCATTCTGAGCTTGGTCAAGGAGAAAGAAAGCTGTATTGATTTTCCTAAGGTAAATTACATTTTTTTTCATTGTGGGGGCAGTGAGGTGGGGGGACTGGGCAGTGAATAAAAGGGAAATCAATTAGTTAGGAATTTTAGAGAGTTAGTAGAATATGTCAATTTGAAGTCCTCCAGATTGCATGTTCTTTTTTCCATGATATGAAAGATTTATATAGTTCCAGAACTCACATTAGCATTAATGAGGATTTCACATGTAAATTCTAAGCAAATCTAAAGAACTGTTAATTCCTTACACCTGGATGGTGCTCTGAGCCATCCTCTTTTTTTCCCTTTAGCTTTATATAATGCAATGGATATTAAAAAGCACAGATCTGGAAATTGCCCATCCAAATGACACAAGTTAAAACAAAGACAAGGTGTTTACAAGAGCTTCCTGGCTTCTAAGACAGAAGTGGCACGAACGCCAGCCTTGTTATTAGCTGCTGTTCAGTGGAAGGTGTTATGTAAATCCAGGGTAAAATCTTGTCATTTCCTATTATTATCACTGTATGTTGTTGAATTTGTTAAATTATGCTGATTATTGGTCTGATGTTTTGGAGGAACTTATGGCAGTTATCTGCTTCAGGAGATGAAAGAGAAAGGTTGTCAGCTGCCTGTCTTATTTCCTAATCCATGTGGAGAAAGAATGATCTATTTTAATAAAATAGGAGTCCATCAAAAATGTTTTCTTACTTCCTTGAGAATAAGGAGTAGAGGAAAATATGAATCATAGGTAAAAATCATAAGAAGGCAGATTTCAGATAAATATAAGGAAAAAAATTTTAAAACATTAGATCTGGGGTGGTGCCTGTGGCTCAGTGAGTGAGGCGCTGGCCCCATATATTGAGGGTGGCACATTCAAGCCCAGCCCTAGCCAAACTGCAACAAATAATAGCCCGGGCATTGTGGTGGGCACCTCTGGTCCCAGCTACTGGGGAGGCTGAGGCAAGAGAATCGCCTAAGCCCAGGAGTTGGAGGTTGCTGCGAGCTGTGATGCCACAACACTCTACCGAGGGCAATAAAGTGAGACTCTGTCTCTTAAAAAAAAAAAAATTAAATCTGCCTCTAAATAAACTGGAATCCATTGGTAGGAATCCTTGAGATTCTGTATCAGCTAATCAGGATAACTTGCAGGGTCCCATTTAGCACTGGAGGGGTTTTATTGTGCAACGTTTCAAAGGATTTGTCTGAAGGGACAAAATCAAGTTTTTTACAAAATTTTAGGAGGTGATAAAAATAACATGTCAAGAACCTTAGAATCATGATGTCCCTTTCACTTTAAAATGTATCCTATTTTAAAATAATTACAGGTTCACAGAAAATTTCAAAAACAAAAGTACCAGAGAAGTGTCATGTCCCCTTCACCCAGTTCTCCCCATGGTTACATCTTCCAAAATTATAGTATAATATCATAAGCAGGTAATTGACACAACAGTTGTTTTTATTACAAAATAGCATCCTTCTCTTGAACAGTCTAAGGTTCTCAGAGAGTATTTTCTTCATTTTTTATGTACATATAATTAATATATAGTCGTATGAATGGTAACTGCTTCAGAATTCAGCATGTGGCTAGAAGAAATGCTCTTGCCAACCAATATGCTCTGTTTTTCTACTGATGTCATTTTATTCTGGCCCCATAACAATCCAGGTAGAATGAAGTTTAATGACTTGTTCATGATCACAAGACTAGTATGAAAGGTGAGGCAAGAATTCAAACACAGCTCTGACTGAACACTCCAGTTTTTTGGAAGCCACTTCTGCTGATTTATGAATAACATGATGGTTAAAGGCCTCCTTTAGACAAATCCTGGGAGTTAAGCTGGAAGTGGGAAACACCTCCCCCAAATTAATACAAGTAGTGGTAAGAGTTTAAATCAATCCCAGACTTCAAGAAAACACTTTTAAAAATGCCCTTTGACTGTACTATAAATCGATAGTGATCAAAGATCTGTTTTCTAATTGATAAATACACTGGACATTATTTTTCCACATTCTAAATAATATCCCATATTGTTCTAGTAAAAACTCATGGCTATACCACTTAGAGTATCACCAGCAATCACAGATAGGAAAGAATTCCGACTTTTAAAAAACACGTGTTACAAAATATAAACTAAAAGTTTCGATGTCACAAGAATCTTTGAATTAAGTCTGTAGGTTTGTTATACAATTTATTTAGAACTATGTTGACATGAGTTTATTTAATTTATGGCTAAAATCAAGTTAGGTGCTCATGCATAACAAAATGGAAAAACAGTCAATTTTATTGAATTATGTTTCAAATTACAGGGATAGAAATTATGATAAAAATAGAGCTTAACATGAAATTAAAATGAACAGCTAAAGGCTGTTTAGATTATAACAAACAGAAATTAAACTCGTCTGGTTTAATGTACATATTAGAAAGCTAGTGGAATATCTTAAAGAATGAAAATAGAGTTGAAAAATTAAGAATCAGGAAGGAAGAGAATTAAGATGCTCTGAGGACCCCAAAAGAATGAGTTTAAGCACTATTTCAGAATGCTACTCTCTCTGAGACTTATCTCTGAAGGAAGCAAATGTAGTGGCTATGTATTGCTGTATAACAAACACTCCTAAACTTAGAGGCTTAACACAAGAATTTTTATTTCTCACAGTTTCTGTGAGTTAGAAATTGAGGCATGGTTTAGCTCAGTTCGGGGGACTGTTCCATGTCCAAGCTCACTAGCATGATTGTTGTCTTGGTCTAGTTCGTTGGACTGAGGGGTGCTATTTTTTTTTTTTTTTTTTTGCAGTTTTTTGGCTGGGGCTGGGTTTGAACCTGCTACCTCCAGTATATGGGGCCAGCACCCTACTCCTTTGAGCCACAGGCATCACCCAAGGGATGCTGTTCTTGCAGAAAGCTACCAGTTCCTTGCCACATGAACATTCCTCGCCTGACAGCTTGCTTCCTCAGTGTACAAGGTGGGAAGACAGTAGAATATCAGCAGGAACTATAGGTCACATTTGGTTACCTAATCACAGAAGTGATATTTCATCACTCCATCATTTTTGCCCTGTTTTATTGTTTAGAAGCCAATCCTAAGTTCAGCCCACATTCAAGGGAAGGGAATTACATAATGGCATGAGTACCAGGAGGGAGAGTCACTGGAAGCCATGTCAGATGCTTCAAACACATGCAGTGTCTGTTTTATTTCAGTCAACATTTCCAACTCGTAGGGGGGAAAAGTAAGGAAACATAAGTTAGTTGTTATTCCTTAAGCAGTGAATTATAGTGGGGAGGGAATAACATATGAAATATATTTCATACATAGTATATATACTATATACTACATATAGTATACATATACAGTATATGTATATAGTGTATATATACACTATAGTATACTATATAGCAGATAGTATATATGAAATATAAACAATATATGAAAAACCACTTCTAGTTAAAGCTAAAGCTTGTATATCAGAGCCATTTCTAAAGAGGAAGAGATTAGTGTGAGTTGGATGGAGATGAGTAACTGACTATGTCTAGAATGATATATTTAGAATAGGTAACTTTAGAGTTTATTGCTAAAGGGCATGGTTCCAAATATCATATAGTATTATTTCTTTAAATATAAACCTAATACTTTTGCCTTTCTGTGTTTATTAGAATGGTCATTCTTAATAGGATTATTTCCCTTCATTTTTCTTTGAGGATAAAAACTTCACATAGTTAATCCCAAAGGAATAAAAACAGTACAAGTTATCATTCTTATTTCTTATTTTATTGAGTTCAAAATGGAGATAAAAGATGTGTCAGTAGAAAGTTCATCCCAATGTCCAATGAAGCTTTACTCATTTTTTTTTTTCCATAAAAGATCCTAGTGTTCAACATTTTTGAAGGCCAGGGTACCCAATTAATTAATTATTTTCTGTATAATTTAGGTATGTTTTTGTCTGCCCTTAGGAGAGCCTGTGTTTTACAAATGTTCCAATAAAATATGGACATAGATTTTAAATATGGCATAGAAAACATTATCTCTTCAGATAAACTAGATCTTAAAGTCCCCCAAAGTAGTTTTTGAAATTACTACTCACTAGCAGTAAATATTATCTTATAATAGAAATTCCCATATTTTGGAGCTAGTTTTATAACACAAATAGATTTCAAGGCACAGGCTGTTTTGAGAGTTGATGTGTCTTCACTAAGATAGACATGTATGGAATGAATAGCCAACTATGGCTGGCAATGCTATAGTCATGTATCACTTAGCTCAGCCAACACAGAGACAGAGTTGAATGCCTAGCTTATCAGACACCTAAATTAAAGACCAGGCAGTTTATCCTACACCAATGCCTTTTCCTGATTAGATCTTGTCTTTTACCTCTGCATTTTATTACTACTCACAAAAAGTCTTTTAATTAGTGGAGATGGTCACATGTTGATTTACTTTCTTTAATTACTCTGAATGTAGAACCGCTGGAGGGTTAAGAAAGGTACTATGTTTAAAATCAAGGATTATGTAGGTTTTTTTTTTTTATAATTTTATTGAATCATAATTCTGTACATTGGTGCAATCATAGGGCACGATTCATATACATTCAGAAATGTTTTGATCGTACTGTTACAGTTAGCCTTCATGGCATTTTCTTGATCACTATATAAAGATTTGCCTTTCTCTGATGATCAGGGCTGATGACCATTTTTTCAAATGTTATTTATTTGTCTGTCTTCACCAGAGAAGATTCTGTTCATATCTTTTGCTCAGTGGTAGATGGTATTGTTTGCTCTTTTTTTCATTGATTAATTTGAGCTTTCTGTAGATTCTAGTTATCAATCCTTTGTCAGATTGATACCCTGCAAATATCTTTTCCCATTCAGAAGATTGTCTTTTTGCTTTACTTGTGTTCTTAGCTGCACAGAATCTTTTCAGCTTAATTAAGTCTCATTTGTTTATTTTTGTTGTTGTAACTGCACCTGAAGTCTTTGCCATAAAATCTTTTCCCAGTCCAACATTATCAAGAGTTTTTCACACACCTTCTTCTAAGATTCTTATAGTTTCATGTGTTATATTTAAATATGTTGTACATCTTGAGTCAATTTTGTAAGTTGGTAAAAGGTCTGTGTCCAGTTTTAGTTTTTACATGTGGTTATGTGGTGCTCCTACTATTCACAGAAGCTACTGTTACAGGAATTCTTTCCCCCATGGAAACTAGAGACTGGTTTCATCTCTTAGTTTTTCTTTTGTTCTATAGGTTCATGTCTATGTTTATGTCAATACCATGCTGTTTTGATTATTGTGGACTGTAATATAGGCTGAAGTCTGGTAGGGTGATGCCTCTGGCTTTGTTTTTTATTACTAAGAATAGCTTTGGCTATACAGGTTTTTTTTCTGGTTCCATACAAAATGAAGTGCTATTTTTTTCTAGTTTTTCAAAGTATGATCTTGGTATTTTAATGTGGATTGCATCGAATCCACAGCAATGTAGATTGCTTTGGGTAGAAAAGACTTCTAAAAATGTTGATTCTCCCCAGCCAAGCGCATGGTATGTTCTTCCATTTGTTATTGTCTTCTGCTATTTCTTTTCTTAGGGTTTCATAATTCTCTTTGCAAAGGATCCTTCACCTCTTTTGTTAGGTATATTCCTAGGTATATTATTTTTTTTAAGCTACTGCAAAGGAAATTGTGTCCTTGATTTGCTTCTCAACTTGATTGTTAATGGAACATATAAAGGCTACTAAGTTGTGGACATTTGTGGACATTGATTTCATACCCTGAGATGTTACTGTATTTCTGGATAACTTTCAGGAGTTTTGCAGTTGAGTCGTTGGGGTTTTCTAAGTATAAGATCATGTCATCAGCAAGAGTTTGACCTCCTCTGCCTGCATCTGGATGTTCTTTATATCCTATGTTTTGCTGGTAAAGGGAACAATACAAGGCTTTTGTTTTCTGGAAATGTGTATACATTCGTTTGGCACCTTCTGTATTTAAATGAAGTTAGACCATGTGGTTCATGAATAATTTCCTCCATTTCATAGATTGTCTCTTAATTTTGTTGGTTGTTTCCTTTCCTTCATGAAGACTTCTTAATTTGATGTAGACTTAGTTGTTCATATTTGTTGCCTGTACTTTTGGTGTCAAATCCAAAATCTCATTATCAAGGCCAATGTCCAAGAACTTTTCCCCTATGTTTTATTCTGGAAGTTTGACAGGTTTAGGTTTCACGTTTAAGTCTTTGATCCATTTAAAATTGATTTTTGTATATGGTACAAGAGAAGGGTCTGATTTCAGTTTTTTGCATGTGAATATTCAGTTCTTCCAGTACCATTTATTAGAGTTTATCTTTGACCATTTTATGTTAATGGAGCCTATGTCAAAAATTAGTTTGTCACATATATGTGGGTTTATTTATGGGTTATTTTGTGTTTGTGTGTGTGTGTGCTCTTATGACAGTACCATACTATTTTGATTTCTATAACAATGTAATATAGTTTCAAAAAGGGAAGTATGTTGACTCCAAATTTGTTGCTCTAGGTCAAGATTGCTTTTAGTTCTTTAGTATATGTTATTATGTACAATATATGTATGATATATATATATATATATGATGGAATATAAGTAAGAGTTAAAAAAAGAAGAAAACTTAGTCATTTGTAAAAATGTAGATGAAATTGAGGACCATGTGTTAAGTAAAAAAAGCCAGACATAGAAAGACAAATATTGCATAATAAACGAATTAAAATAAAGGTCAAATTCATAGAAATAAATTAGAATTGTGGTGAGTAGAGAAAAAGCAAAGGTATTGGTCAAAAGGTACACACATTAAGTAGGAAGATGAATTAAGAGACCTAATGTGTAGTTTGGCAACTTGTGAATAATACCAGTTTGAATACTTGAAATTTCTTAAAAGAGTAGAACGCAAGTGTTCTCCCAACACACACACACACACACACACACACACACACACACACCCCTATGTGAAGTGATATATATGTTAATTGTTTTGATTTTGGTAATCATTGGTAATCATTTTATAATGTATACATACACAAAATATTACTTTTTATAACCCATATATATGCAATTTTTATTTGTTAGCCATTCCTCAGTAAAGCTGGAGAGAAAGTACTGTGGAAAATGTTTTTGTTTTATTGCCTTCTCCTTTGTCAGATCTATAAATTCTTTAGTTTTAAAATTTTTTAATTTTTTTAGAGACAGAGTTTCACTTTGTCATCCTTGGTAGATTGCTGTGGCATCACAGCTCACAGCACCTCCAGCTCTTGGGCTTAGGTGGTTCTCTTGTCTCAGCCTCCTGAGTAACTGGGACTACAGGCACCCACCACAATGCCCAGCCATTTTTTTTGTTGCAGTTTTGCTGGGACTGGGTTCGAACCTACCACCCTCGGTATATGGGGCCAGCACCCTACTCACTGAGCCACAGGCACCACCCAGATCTATAAGTTTTTACAATTTTTATTTAATCATCTCTGACCTTTCTTAAAGGGAAGAGCTTCACTTCACATAGCTGCAATATTGTTTTTCATGCAAAGGTATGTGCCAAGATAATGAATGATCACGTTGCAGTTGTCTTGTCTAGATCCTCATTTCCTCATTGGTCATGACTAAGTTCTGACAAACTAATTTTTACTCAACTGTGAGTAATTTTGTTTGTCATCCCTGCAATATGACATTATGTTCTCATGTTACATTCATCACATTTTATCAGTGATTTTACTACATTTCTTTTGTTCTTCCATTCCCCTCACTCTCTATGCTCCAAGCCTACCCTCTCTTTCACTACCCCTTGAATTCTCCTAATTTAGGGCCCTTGTACTAGCTAGTCCTTTTGTCTAGATTACTATTTTCCCAGAATTTTTTTTTTTATTGTTGGGGATTCATTGAGGATACAAAGAACTAGATTGTGCTGATTAGATTTATTTGGTAAAGTACATTTTATTACAAAAATAAATTACATTTTATTTTTTAGGATAAAGAATTAATAGAAATGTTCAGTGAATTGGATTTTATAAATTGTAGCCAGAACAACAATGTGAATAGTAATGTTTTTATTGACTGATTCCTTAACAGTTATTAATTTGTGTCAAAGGGGTAACATAATCTTTTTTTTTATTTTAAATTAATATGAGGGTAAAAATTTTTAGGTTACCATGTTCTCACTTTCAAGGTAGTTTAAGTTCTGGTTGAGCCCTTCACTCAGGGGTACACTGAACACACTCACTTTGTGCACATTAGATGAGATTCCACCAATTGCCCTCCTTCCTCCCACCAATCACCCTCTATCTCCCCCTTTCTGTCTCTTTCCTTTCCTGTCTCCTCTCCTTTGCTATACTATATTTGTGTTTTATCATTTGTGTGTGAGTATAATTGTTTATATATTGGTTTCATGTTAGTATTAAGTACATTGGATTTTTTTTCCATTCTTGAGATAACTTTACTAAGAAGAATGTGTTTCAACTCCATCCAGGTAAACATAAAAGATGTAAAGTCTCTATATTTCCATATGGTTGAATAGTACTCCATGGTGTGTATGTCACAGTTTGTTAATCCATTCATGGATTGAGGATTGATGGCCATTTGGGTTGCTTCCATGTCCTGTCAATTATGAATTGAACTGCAATGAAAATTCTGGTGCAAATGTCTTTGTGGTAAAATGGTTTTTATTCTTCTGGGTAGATAACTAGTAATGGGATTGTGAGATCAAATGGAAGGTCAACTTTTAGTTCTTTAAAAAAATTCTGAACGAATCACAAATTTGCATAACATCCTTGCACAGAGCCCATACTAATCTTTTCTGTATCATTCTAATTTTAGTATGTGTGCCACTGAAGTGAACACAGTAACATGATATTTAGTTTTGCAAAGCTTCTGTTGGTGGCAGTAATGACTTCTATACCTCTATAGTTCTGAGATATTTATGATCATCTGTCTTTTCTCTGTTTTTATGTTTTTCTTTCCTTACCTCTGAAATATAGTCATACAAAGAACTCATTTACATTTACTGCCCTATAGTTTTATTTTCCTGTAGAATATCATCTAATTTTGTGCTTCAATGTATTTTTGTTAAGTGAATGATTTCATTATCTCACCGGTCATGTCCTCAGATCAGATCCCTATCCAATTGCCTACTGGACATCTTTACCATACAGACATTAAAATCAATGTTCAAAATCAAAACAGTTTCCCCTTAGATGCTATTAAGTCCTCTGTTTTTTTCTACTAATTTCCTATCTTTAAATTAGTATTTCTATTTTTATGATCTCTCAAGAGATAAATCTTGATGTCACTATTAACATATTTTTCCTTCTTCTCTGAAGAAGGTCTTTCTTGCCCCCATTATACCCAGTAGGTTAATGATCTTGTTGGTTTCTACTTCTAAATATGTCTTTAATTATACTTCTTGACTAATGTCACATTGGAGAATCACACTGGGAACTATGAGAAAGGAAGACATATTAGAAATTTTGGAACAGGACTGGGAGAGAAATCGAAACATTCCTTTACTTTTTTAAGGTTCAAAATATTAATGGGGCACATGGCCTGAGTCAGAATTATAAATGTTCCCATCACCCTAAAACTGTGCAATATACTCGTTGAGTAGATTTTTGCCTTTTCTCCCTCCTTTTCTCCATTGGATTTCCAATGACTTTGATAACCCTCTATGCACTTGTGCACCCATTAGTTAGCTCCAATTTATTACAGAGTACATGTGTACTCTGTGGTGTTTGTTTATTACAGAGTACATGTGTACATGTGGTGTTTGTTTTCTCATTCTTGAGATACTTAGGGTAATCATTTCTAATTCCTTTTGAATTGCTGCAAAGGGCATTAATTTATCTTTTTTTATGGCTGATTACTACTCCATGGTTTGTATATGCCACATTTTGTTAATCCACTCATGAATTGGTGGACACTGGGTTGACTCCACATCATTGCAATTCTGGGTTTTTGCAATAAACATTTAAGTGCAAGCATCTTTTGGATAAAATGGCCTCTTTTCATTTGGGTAGATACCAGTCATGGAATTGCTAGATTGAACGGTAGGTCTACTTTTATTTATTTTTTTTCAGAAATCTCTACATTGTTTGCCTTAGGGGTTATGCTAATTTGCAGTACCACCAACAGTAAATGAACGTTTCCTTATCTCTGAAGACATTCTACAGAATGGCTTTTGTTAAAAAGTAAAAAATATCTATGTATTTCTATGAGGAATCTCCATACTGTTTTCCACAAAGGTTGTAACGCTGCATGAGCATTTCTTTCTCTCTGCATCCATGCCAGCATCTTTTGTTTTGTACGTTTTAACAAAAGCCATTCTAATAGGAATAAGGAGGTATCTCACTGCAGTTTTAATTTGCATTTCCCTGATGATGAGTGATGCTGAGCCATTTTTGTATGTTTATTAATGTTTGTCTGTCTTCTCTTGATAAGCTTTTGTTAATTTCTTTTGTCCTCTTTTTAATGAGGTTGTTTGTTTTTTCTTGCTGACTTATTTGAGTTTTTTGTAGATTCTGGATAGCATCACTTTATCAGATGTATTATATTATGAATATTTTCTCCCATTCTGTAAGAAGTCTATTTGGTCTATTGATGACTTTCTTAGCTGTGCAGAAGCCTTTTAATTAAAGGAAGTTCTATTTATTTACTTTTGTTGTTATTATAATTGCTATTGGGGTCTTACTCATAAATTCTTTGCATAGGCTGATATCTAGAGGAGATTTCCCTGCTTTTTCTTCTAGAATTCTTATGGTTTCATGATTTATATTTATGCCTTTTCTCCATCTTGAATTACTTTTTGAGAATGGGGAGAGATAGGGCTCCTGTTTCATTCTTTTGCATGTGATGTGTAATTTTCCCAGCACCATTTACTGAATAGGGCTCCCCTCACCCCCAAGTGAACATTGTTCTCTACTTTATCAAAAATCAGATGGCTATAGGTAGGTGGTTTTAGATCTGGGTTCTCTATTCTGTTACATTGGTCCATATCTCTGTTTTTTTTTTTTTTCTTTTTAATCAAACATGCTATTTTGTTTATTATAGCCTTGTATTAAATTTTGAAGTCTGGTGTTATGCCTCCAGATTTCTTTTTCTTTTTTGTTTTGAGACAGAGCCTCAAGCTGTCACCATGGGTAGAGTGCTGTGGCATCACAGCTCACAGCAGCCTCCAACTCCTGGGCTCAAGCAATTCTCCTGCCTTTGCCTCCCAAGTAGCTGGGACTACAGGCATCTGCCACAACTCCCAGCTATTTTTTGGTTGCAGCCATCATTATTGTTTTTTTGGCAGGCCTGGGCTGGATTCGAACCTGCCAGCTCAGGTGTACATGGCTGGTGCCTTAGCCACTTGAGCCACAAATGCCGAGCCAGATTTCTTTTTTATCTTAAGATTGTTTTGGCTATTTGGGTTCATTTTTGTTTCCAAATGAATCATAGAATTATTTTGTCTAGATTTTTCAAATATTACATTGGTATTTATTGATGAAGATTGCATCGAATCTATAAATCACTTTGAGCAGTACAGACATTTTAACAATATTGATTCTACCAATCCATGAGCATGGTATGTTTTTCCATTTCTTTTCATCATTTGTAATTTCTTTTTAGATGCCTCAGTTTTTCTTGTAGAGATCTTTCATTTCCTTGTTAAATATATTCTTAAGTATTTTATTTCCTTTGTAGCTATTGAGTCAAATCAAAGACTTAATATCATTCACAATACCTATTTACCCAAGCTCACTGTCTTGGGTGTTATTGATATATAGAAATGCTACTGACTTGTGTACATTGATTTTGTAACTTGAGACTTTGCTGAATTTATTTATAAATTCCAGAGGTGTCTTGGTGTAGTCTTTGGGATTTTCTCAATACAAGATCATATTATCCGTGAAAAGTGATAGTTTTACTTCCTCTTTCCAAGTGTGGATACTATTTATGTCTTTCTCTTGCCTGGTTGCTTTGGCTAGAACTTCCAGCACTATGTTCAATGGAAGTGACAGTGAGCACCTTTGTCTTTTCTGGTTATTAGGGGGAAGACTTAATACTACAGAAAGTTTGATTATAAAAGGCTAGAAAAAGATAATGGCTAAATAATCTTCAAAGGAAAGCTGGTGTAGTTGTATAATATTAAATAATATTCAAAATAAGATACAGGCAATAAAAGATATCAGTGTCTAAAAATAAAAAGTTCATATTATTTTTAAGCATAAATGAAACATTGACAACTAGTAACCAAGTATCATGATTATAAAAGTCCAAACATTTTAATCATCATGATAGGGGCCATATTTTCTTATAAGATTAAAACTTAGTATTAATTAAAAATTAATATTAATCAAAATGATAAAAAATTATGTGCTTTTTGAAATTTAAAATCCTTCTTTGAAATAAATTTGGGTATAAAGAAAATTATTTTATATATCAAAATTTGCACATAAAGGGGACCTGGAAAGATAGCAAATGTGATGTAGCTTATAAATTTTCTATTTCTCCAACTAGTAATAGAGAAATTACATAACTAAATCCAACTTATTGGACAATATTACCAATAAAACTAAGTGACAATATGTATTTGTGAATTAGAGATATAAGAATAATTGGAGAAAAATGAGAATTAGTGACTATAGGCAAAGAGGATAGAAAATATAATATAATAGCAAAACCTTGTAAATGTGAAACCAATACAATAAAGAGAACAGAAAAAGCCCTAAAAATTACAATTCAATAAAACTTTCATAAAATTAACAAAAACAGATGTAATATGTATGTTCAAGCACTCCATATGGAAGAAGTTCCAAACAAACAAGAGCAAGACATAGTCTATCAAAATGACTGGAAATTATAGTGAAACTAAAAAACCCATCTGAACATCTAGGCAATACAACAGGTTACATAAAAGAGAAATGAAGTTAGATTATGGTTAGATATTTCAACAGTAATAATTTATGCCAGAAGAATAGAGTGTAACATATTTAAGGTACCCAAGGGAATTCAATGTAAACCAAAGGTTTATAAACAAAGAAATAACTTTGGACTGTAAAGGTAAAAGCAAACTATGATACACAAAATGCAATATTACGGAGAATGTTGTTTCCAAGAGTCTGTCCTCAGAAATCTACCAAAGAATAGACTTTAGAAAACCCAAAAGACAAAAAAGTGATTCACATTAAAGTTGCAAAGATTATTAAAGGTATTATTAGTAATTAATTTTAGAACTGACATTAAATAAAGACTGAGTACAGGAAACATGATTAATATTTTTACTATTTAAGGAAGGCAAATTAAAACCACAAACTACTGAAATGGTTAAAAACACAAAGATAGGTATAACATACAATGGCAATAATACACAACAATGTAAGCTCTCATACACTGCTTGCAGAACTTTCCAAAGGTAAAACCATTTTGTAAAACAATTTGAAAATTTCATAAACTGTTAAGCATACGTAAACCATATGGCACAGGCATTCTATTTCTACCCATCTAACCAAAGAAAATGAAGATATATGTATACATATAGACTTGAACAAAAAATATTCATAGCAGGTCTATTTGTAAAACCAAAAAAACTGGAAATAATACAAGTGTATTATTACAATACAAGCTATCAATAGCTGAATATATATAGAGATTTATCATGTTGTATGAGATATTCATATAATGAGATAATATTGAGCTATAAATATAAAAATAAGGATGAATTTGGAAATAATTGTTCTGGTGAAAGAAGGCAGATAAAAGCAAGCATGTACTTCATGACTTTATATGAAATTCTAGAAAATGCATACTAATCTCTAGTGACAGAAAGCAGATCAGAATTTGACTGAGGATGGTGATGGGGAGATAACGCAGAATGGACTGTGAAGGAGTAAGAAGAAAATTTTAGAATTAATGAGTATTGATTGTACTTACAGTTTAAAGAGTATATGAATATGTCAAAATGCACCAACATATGCACCTTAAATATGTGCAATATATTGTTATAACTCATATAAGTTTTATTTGAATTTGAATATACATCTTTACATTCATGTATTTTCAACTTCTTTTTGTCTGATCGTTTTAGTTAAGTCTCTTGTAAACATTATAGATTTCAGAAAATTTCACAAACAGGTTAGAAAAGTAAACAAACCAGAGTGGGAATGGTGGGAAATGGCAAATAAAACACAAGAGAGGAAGACATGAGAGACAGAGATGGGATTGGGAGGTCTGGGGTATCTTTTCTCTATCACCAGCACCCAAGTGCCTGAACAGCTTTATTTTTAAGGAGGCAGTAAAAATTTGTTTCTCAAGGAAGTGAGATGCATTTTCAATTTAATTGTTAGAAGAAAAATAGGGTACAGATTCCCAAGTGAGCATAATCTATTATTACTGTGTGATTTCTAAAATATGGGCTATATTAAAGATCTAGAAGATTAGCTGGAAAATGTGATTGCTTTGAAGCGCTGCTGTAAAGTTAAAAGCTAAAGTTTTAAGGAAAATATGTTTTTCTTCTGCTTTTAACTGTAAAGTTAAAAGCTAAAGTTTTAAGGAAAATATGTTTTTCTTCTGGGTTAAGAATTGAAGCTTAGAGAAAATACATTGTTATCTTCTTAGGAGGGTTAGTAGAGGGAAGTTCACCCCAACCTGTGGATGTTCTCCCAAGCTGTGGGGACTCTGCCACTTCAAAGCTTATACTCTACAAGAATAGTTTTCTTTATAACTTAACATGTTTAATTATTCATAAATGTGATATTTATTTATATAAATTTGTTTTTAGTTTCAGAGAATTAATTCCCTTTTACCATGTAGCTTATTGATTTTAATCATTAATTCCCTAATTTATCTTCTAATTATAATTCCAACTTTTCTTTGAGTTTAGTTTGTGCAAGAGCTGCAAATGTAATATAAATTTGAGGATCCAAACATATACTTGTCCAAATGACAATTATTTGCCCATGTATAAAATTTTGAGGCCACAGTTGTTTTCTTCTGAACTCTTTGCTTGTCATTCACTTTAGTGTCTCCATCCAGGCTTCTAGGTGAGAAGTTCGATGCTTATGCATTCCTATGTCTTTCTAGGAAATCTGTTAATAAAATAAAATTTACTCAAGGTATTCTAAATTTGCATTTTAAAGGCTAGTACTGGAGATGAGAACAAGTTTAAGAACACATTGATCTCCTCTGAGATGTCAAAGATACTTTTGGAATAACCACAAGAAAAAATTTTTATTTAGAAATTGATTAACTTGAATTCTCTGGCTTCAATGAGAGAAAAAACATTTGCTTAACTGAAAAATTCAACACTTAGCAGGAGGTTTAGAGAAAGCCAATAGTCACTGGAAGCAAAGATGAAAACAAAGTAGACCATTCTTTTTGGTTCTAGGCTATAGGCTTTTTTGATTAAGCAAAAAATAATTTCACTCTATGGTCCATGATTACTTACCATGGATTTCGTTGTATTTGAGGGTAAAAGCCTACTGGTAATCAAGTGTACACAGGAGCTTAACTATGTGTACTTTAATGGAACTAGGTAGGATTATAGATTATTGGTAGAGCACAAAAACCAGATACTAAATTTTTCTTCCAGGGTTACTAGTCTTACATTCTCTTCCATTTTTCATACGGAAATTATATTTGCACAATAAATACAGAGCTTTTATTTTTGGACGTGAGTATACGGATATTTCAAAAATATATGCCTCCTACAAACGTAGTTTCAGAAATATTCCTGGTCCTGCCCCTATGGACATTTACATGTTTCTGAAACTTTGATATTAAAATTTCAACTCTGCCTTTGAGATTGAAAGAGAAGAAATTGCAAAGAGATCAGGATACAGAAAGTTTTAGTGAATGCTTCTGGATGAAACAGGCCAGGCTTTCAAGTTTATCTGGAAGAACTTGCAGAATTGTACAATCATGTCTCTGAGAATGTCATTATCATTCATGACACTAACACTGGCATTAGTGTTAGCCAGTTAGCATTAGCTTTTAGTCAGAGCTCCCAGGAGGCTCAGGATGGCTGCAATCAGGAAGCCCTTACACAGGACACAGGTGTTTGTTTCTTCCTCCAGTTATTAAGGTATAAAGACCAGGAAGGTCACCCCTTTGGACACCTGAAGATCAGTCAGAGGAAGGATGATCTCTTAATTACCCCCCTTCCCTCTCCATTTACCTCTCAATCTGAAGTAAATGAAGGAAATGAGCATAGTGATGAAGACCAGCAGCATACACAGGATCACAGTCATATCTTGCAACCACAGAGTATCCAACTGGAATCTTGGATCTGAAACGGGGACTGGGGAGAGATGCAAAAATTAAGAGGATCCCAGCAGAGAAAAGAGAGCTATATTACAGCTATATGATAGATTTACTTTTTAGTTTCCTACTAATTCATACTATCTGGGTTTATATATGTGTGAGGGTGAGAAAATGTAGGTAGTACTATGTGGATGATCTTGGAGATGAGTATGTTTGGGCTAAGGCTGGAATAAGGCTCTGAGGGGGCAGATACCCATTCTTTTCTTCAAGCAGCATGGAAAATGCTCTGCCTGGTTGGTGTCTGTAAGACAACTAGATACATTATGTTTTTATCTGCATTATATTGTGCTAAGGACCTTCAAGAATCCTGGTCCTAATGTAGAGTATGGTAAATCATAATAGTCTTGGGTTAGCAGGTTCTAAAAGATGGAAAAGATATTTATTGCAATTCTCAAAAGTCACACTCTAATTTGGAGCAGAAGTCTCCTTTAAAGTATCTTTTCTGGGTGGTTCTCAAGTGGAATATAGCCCCATTTCATAATATTGGATAATATTTTTGTGATAGTAGTGCCATTGCCAGAAATTAGGGTGGCTGTTTCATTAGAGGGTAGCTATAATCAGAAAATAGTTTCCTACATCAGTTATAGTTGTTAAACCACAGTTACTTATGAAATTTTTTCTGAGTGAGTGACTGTATAAATGAAAAGATAATTCTGCAGGCATGCCATGTGATATGGTAAGGACATGACTAGATGTGGTTCCTTCCTGGCCTTGAGCAGCTCAGGGCCTCTGAACATCTGAAAAAGGTCTGAAATGCATAAATACTACTAATAATGATGAGACACTAAATACATCAGCTGGGATTTACACATGGGCTCAGGGAATTTAGAGAAATAATGGTTCTCTAAGGAGTGAGGTTTTATGGGGAAAGTGGAAAGAACATTGTTTTGATGGAGAGGAAAGAATGGAAGAGTAAACATGTACACATAAATTTGTGTGTTCATGTGGTTTTTTTGTGTGTGTATGTGTAAAGGGAGTACCTCTGTGAGCAAAGTCTTGATGGTGTTGAAGTCAAAATAAAATGTAGCAATGAATCTCTAAATTTAATGTTTTCCTTCAGGAAGCAAGATTTGCAATTTGGGGCATACATACAGACTGGGTGATTTGGGGTATGTCTAAAGAACGAAGAGAAGGAGTTTTTATTATAAAGAGAAATGTTATTTATTATTATCATTAT
>CAUYON010123743.1:0-19205 GCA_963573935.1 Arctocebus calabarensis | reverse complement strand
ATTTATTTATTTGGAAAGTGAATGAATGTATCAATGAATGAACACAGTTCCCTCTGGGGCAAAGTGAATGAATGCATCAATGAATGGACAGAGTCCATTCATGGAATTGAGGCCTAGGAAATTCACATGAAACTGACCTAGGCATAGGGATTGGGGGTTCCACATTTAGTCCCAAGTGAAAAGTGAAGGAGACACTGAGGCACAGGTGACTCCTCAGCAGTTGTCCAGTCTTTTTGGCTACTGGAGCCTCTGGTGGGGGTTGGAGGTCCCCCTCCTTGCCAGTCATCAAGCCCGCTGGTTCTTCAGTTGGCTGCCGCAGCACCGAAACCTCCAAGGAGGTGGCAGCAGGTCCGCCAGCTCCACTGAGCTGACCAGGGCACCAAATGTCCTGCATCAATTCTCCCTCTCCAAGTAGAAACTCCAACTGCTGTTAGGGAAAAGGGGCAAAGACTCAATCTAACTGCTTCCTGCTGAATTGGGCGATGATAGAAGGGGGCAGTTTGGGTTTCTCTGGAGAGAGAGTGATACAGGGGTTCATGGACTGGAACCATCTTTATTGTGAGTGGCTTGATGACATTTCTGGAAAACACAGATCTCATTAGTATAATCAGTAATAGGCAAAGGTAGAGCAGCATCAGGTCAGAAGTATTTATTCAGTGATGCTAAAAGAAAACCATATTAGGAATTTTTTTTTTTTTTTTTTTTTTGCTGTTTCCTGAATAATAAC
Source organism: Arctocebus calabarensis (assembly GCA_963573935.1). Classification (NCBI taxonomy): domain Eukaryota; kingdom Metazoa; phylum Chordata; class Mammalia; order Primates; family Lorisidae; genus Arctocebus; species Arctocebus calabarensis. The sequence continues at coordinate 18,478 of CAUYON010123743.1, read as the reverse complement.
TTTAAACTTTCTTTTGGCTCACAAGTGTAGGTGGTCTGTGGTTGGCTGTCTTCACTGTCTGCCTTCATTGACGCTGGAGGGTTCCAGGATTTTACTCGTGAATGATGTATGCAGGAATCGACTCCTATAACTTTAACAGCTGTAGAAGAAGACAAGATAACAGGAAAGGGGACTTCCGAAGTTGGGGTTAGGAAAGGTCAATTAGAGGGAAGAATTTTTTGATCATGACTAGAGATCCAGGAGGGAAAAGTTCCTGTTCTGCTTAGTATGTCCCTCCTCAAAAGGGGATCAGCACTTTCAGGCATGATTAGGGAAGCATGAGAGAACAGCAAGTCATTCCAATTGCAGCTTAAAGACTGGGAGAAAAATTTGGTAACCAGCTTTCCAGACACCCTCTGTATAGTTATGGATTTGGTAGATAAAAGACCAAGGCTAGAGAGAATTACAGAAAAGGTTGCTCCAGTGTCCAAAAGAAATTTTATCTCCTAGCACGCCACTATAAGGCAAACCTGGGATTCTTGAGGGGTGATGACACAAGCTGCAGTCATAAGAATTTGCTCCAGGCACCCTCAGTCCAGATTGGGCTCTGATGGGGCCACTGTCCCAGGAGGCCTTCGCCTCTGGGGACAGGCCACCCTCCAGTGGTCACCCTTGCATTCTGGACAGGGGCCAGGTTTGCCTCTCATTCTTACTGTTTTGTAAATTTAGCTCCCACCCTAAAAATGCCCATTAGAAATTAACTTTTGAGTTGGAAATATTATAACAGATAGTCACTGAGTGTACTGATTATTATTTAAAATAAGGATTATTGTGGTCTTTGCTTTAGGAAGATTAATTAAGGAAATTAACTTTTAACTTGGAACTGTTGTGATAGATTGTCACTGAGTTGTGCTGATTAATATTTAAAATGAAAGTGATTGTGACCTTTGCTATAAACCATTATGTATATAATTGTAATTTTGGAAGTAGAAGAACAGAACCGTTTTGGAGCGGCTGCTCTCACTGCTCTCCAGAATCGCTGGCCTTCTGACAAAGTTTGGTGGACCTGTCCCCATCTCTGCATGTTTGATGACAGTGACAGGTTGTCAGACCCTCTCCATCCGTTAACAAGAGGAGGGGTATGGTCTTTCAGGCAGCTCCGAGTGAGAGGAACTTACAGACCAAGGGAAATTCTCTGGAAAAGGAGGAAATACTGATCACAGCAGCTAGAGGAAGAGCACAGTGACTAGGAGTAAACTCTGCGTGGGCACCAGCAACATTTTCTACACTTTTATAATCCAGCCCCAAACCACCCTGCTACCCTTCGCGTCCTCTCCTCCTTCCAAGGACCACGTCTTCGGTCAGTGGTCTCAGCACACAGTTTGAAAGCACTGACTTTGCGGGCTCTGTTCCCTCCAGCTGCACTCCCCGTTCCTCCTTTCCTCTTTGAAAGCCTCACTTTATTCTTCACAACCCAGCATAATTGTTACCCTCTCACTCAAGTCTCCTCTGATCCCTGGAAATTACTCCTTCTTTCTGTTATTTCAAGGGCTTTTGTAGAATTCGCTCTTCTGATATAGGACATCATTTTAGATAGTTGCTAAATGGGTGGACTTCCTGGCTACGTTATTATTTCCGTGAGGACAGGGATTTCATGTGGCTTTTTTCCTATCCCCAGCATTTACTGCAGGGCCTGGAGTACAGTAGATGCTCTGTGACTGATTGATGAATAAATGGATGGCTACATGAGAACAATGCTTTTCTTTGGTTAGAACAAAGTAATTCATTCACATTCTGCTTTCTATTTAAACTAAAGAATCCTGGTGAGCCCTGCCACTGAAATATTCTGTACAAGCAATGTGTTTACTCATAACCTGAGAGGCTTTTAGCTCAAATGAACATTGTTGTCTATTTCGGTGACATCAGCAGGCAAACAATTAAGAGGGGATGATAAAGGACCTTGTTCAAGCAAATGTTGATCTGGTTACTGGGACACCCAGGCAATGGCATTAGCCCTGGATTCAGTTATCTCAAAGGGCAAAAGTTGAAAATCCAGGTGTTAAAAGAAGGAACTGACTTTAAAGTACAGAGGTCAGATTCATCTTTGCCTCTTAGATATTTATAGATGCAGTGATCTCATCGTATTATGGACCAGTTGACTCCATTTTTATGCCTCTCCATCCATTATGAGAAAGATCTAAAATTTTGGACAATTTTTCTTGCAGTTTAACCTTTTTCTAGGCATATACATTATGATAAATGAATAAATCAATCATGAATTAATTTTTACAAAGTGAGAATACCCACATGACAAACACCCTGACTGAGAACACCCTGACCTGAAGCAGCCCAGAAGTTTCTTCCTGTCCTTCCTCTTCAATGACTATCTTCCAAAGGTTACCAGCATCCTAGCTTCTAACTCTAAATTAGCTTAGCCAGTTAAGAAACAAGGGGAATCGTACAGGAGACACTTTTTCCTTTCTACTATGTATTGTTTTTAATGGGCAAATCATAATTGTAAACATTTACAGATTACAGGGTAATGTTTTGATATATATTTATAACATGCAGTGATTAAGCCAAGCTGATTGACACATCTATCATCTTATTTGCCTTCTTTTGTGCCTTGCCTTGTGATGGTGAGAGAGCAGACCCGGGAAAAGTAAGGTTTACTAGAACAGAGGTCTTCTCAAGGAAACCTCAGGGATACAGCTGCAAGGTCCTCCCCATGGTGACTCACTGTTTGGAATTTGTATAAACTTAACTTCCTGGGACTTGGATGCTAACGCTTGCTTCTGCTTCTGTGAAAGCCTGTGATTCTGTAAAAGCTGGAGTCCGCTTCTCCAGCTTGATTCACACTGACCAATGAGGAAGGTACCTCATTGCATTGCATTACATTACATTAGTGCAGTCATGGGGTACAATGTGCTGGCTTCATATACAGTCAGAAATATTTTCTGATTGTGGGCTAGAACTTTTTGATTGGGGATAAAAAGAGAAGACTGAGCCAGTCGGGGAGTGTGGCCATTTTGAATTCTTCTGGGCTTCGTTCTGCAGGCTGAAATAAAGCCCTTCCTTTTATAAACTTCATACTTCTTTCTCTCCATCGGGCCTCATCTTCCTGCAACAGTGGAACATTTAAAATTTGCTCTCTTACTCAGCCCTACTATGAAGCTAATTTATAGCTTTCACATGAAGGCTATAACTCAATTATAAAACAAGAATATAGTGAAAGGGCAAGGGAGGGGAGGGAGGAGGATGGGTGGAGAGAGGGTAAATGATGGGATCACACTTAAGGTGCATCTTAGAAGGGTACAGGTGAAACTTAACTAAATGCAGAATACAAATGTTTTCATACAATAATCAAGAAAATCCCATGAAAGTTATGTCAAACAGTTGGATGAAAATATTTCTGATTGTATATGAAACCAGCACATTGTACCCCATGATTGCACTAATGTACACAGCTATGATTTAATAAGAATAATAATAATAAATTGCTCTCTTAGTTATTCTGAAATATACAATAAATTATTATTGACTCTCTAGTTTCTCCACTGTGCAGCAGATCTTAAAACTTATTCTTCCAGTGTAGCAGAAACTTTGTAGGGAAGATAGTTTTGTGTCTGTCTTTTTTCACTTAACAGTATGTTCATGAGATTCATTTAGGATGTTGTATATAATTATAGATCATTCCTTGCTGTTACTATTCCTTGCTGTTACAACCCAATGTATGAATATGCCACAAATAATTTACCATTCTACTAATGATGGGCATTTGTATTGTCTTCAGTTTGTGGCTATTAAAGGTAGTGGTGCTGTAAGAATTCTTACATATGTCATGTGGTGAATCTTTCAAGGTTGAATTCATCAGGATATGGTCAACAGATCTGATCTACTGAATTCATATCCAGGAACAGAATTACCAGATGAGAGATTATTAAGATCTTTAGTTTTGTGAATCCTGACAAAAACGTGAAATTATAATCCAGAATTTCACTATGCACATTGGCCTGAGCATTCATTCCTGCTAATAACATTGTGTGGGTGACCAGGAATGTGAGATGCATAATGTTTATCACTCAGCTCATTCCCTCTCCATTACCAAAGGCAAACTGATCAATATGAAGGATGAGAATGCATCCCAGAGCAGATTGTTTACCACAAACATTTACCCTGGGTCAACCAGGTGACACCAATTTCTATTCCTTTTTACTTTTTTTCTTCTTTGCTCAAAAATCTTCATTCTAGGTACTGAACCATTTTTTGGCAAAAGAATGCTACATACGAATACAAATATATGACCTTGAAGTCTTACTACATTAATAGGGAGTAGCTAGTGTCCTATAGTTGAGAACCAGGCTATGAGGAAATTGACTGTAAGTCTGTTTAATGTTCATGGGAAGAAAAAGAAAAAAGATTAAAAAAAAAAAAACCATTGTATTTTTAAGTTTCTATTTTCTCTGCAGTATCAGAAACTTCCTAAGGTCCAAGATTATGGTTTACTGTGGTTACCCAAATATCTCACAAAGTTTCTGACAACATAGTTTTTAGTGAACATTTTCAGACTTAATTGCTCATGATATTCAACAGAGTAAATAATTCTTGTGCATTTAGGGATACTTCTTAGAGGCAAATTAGTTGGTCAAAGAAGCTATGTTTTGTGTGTGTGTGTGTGTCTATTTTGGTGGATGGATGGTTTTGCCCTCATCTTGTGACAGCACAGATTTTGTTAATTCTAAGATGAAACTAAGATAAACACATCTAGTGCTGTTTTTCAGATGACCAGATCTAAATCAGTATGGATGTGCATGGGGGCATAAATAATCTGGATTGAACCTGAGAAACTACAGTGGGCTGACAAAGTGGTCAATTCCATGTGAAAACTCAATAATACTGTATACTGTTGGAATTTCCTTCTGCAGTAGGTCCTCATCTCAGAGATTAGAAGAAGGAACCCAGGAACCACAGAGATCAGTGATAAGATAGACTTAATTAGACAGACGGGAATACAAAAGGAGTGAAAGGCACCAGAGCCTCTGGCAAAAGGCGAGACCCACAAGGGAAGTCCCCCTGTGGGTCTTTTTTTCTAGGGGTTATTGTAGGCAGATCCTGAGAATTATGTTTGGCCAGGACTTAGCAGACTTGATTTTGCCTGGTGAATGAATGAGGGTATTAACAAATGAATGTAGTCCTTCCAGCTCTGGGCAAAAAACCCGGCAGGAAGTCCACTCTAGAAGAGGCCCAGTTTACATGAAATACTGGAAAAACTGCTTTTCTCCTGTCTTGTTTTTATTCAGAAAGTGCAGTTTGGAGACAATAAGGCCTAGGGCAGTAGCCCAGCCCTGCATGGGGGACAGGGGGAGCCCTGTATCAATACGTGAGTGCCTACTATGTGCTAGATCAGTGGTTCTCAACCTTTCTAATGATGCAGCCCTTTAATACAGTTCCTGTGAGTCAGAACCCACAGGTTGAGAACTGCTTTGCTGGATATTGTATCTAGATTAGGTAAATTATCTCTAACTCCCTCACTGATGCCACAGCAGGCATTATTCTTATTCTCATCACTCAACTGAAAATGAGGGCAACAAAGTGGCTGACCAAGACCTCCTTGCTAGGACAGGGCAGCCATTAGTGCAAACCTGGGTCTGTCAGATTTCAAAGCTTTTGTTATTTCTGTTTTTGATATTTTCAGATATTTTCTTTATACCTCAAATTATTTATTTGGTGTCAGGAGAGAAAACTAGGGAAAAAGAACCCCACCAAAACATAACAAAGTCCAGAGATGCCTGAGACTAAAAGGGTATGATGGAGGCAATGTAAGGTTTCTCCCAGGTACACAAGCCAACTGGCAATCCTGTTGTGGTGTCATGGCAACATGCACAATCATTAGCAGATGATAGATGCCTCGGTTTTTTTGGTCTCTAGTGGGTGTCTGTGAGTGTGTGTTTTTCATCATATGTTAAGGTAACAGAAATGTTTATTATCTGTGTCTTGATTTGAAAACCACATAGCACATAAGGAATAACTGCTCCATCTTTCAGAAGCAAATTTCCATTTTTACATATAGAAAAGGGTTTTTGTATCTGTATGTAACTTGGTTTTCAAAGGCAGCTCTCCAAGGCCCCTTCCGTATTTCCAGTTTTAAAGTTCTATGATTCTACATCTCAGCAAATGTAATAGAAAAGTTCAAATGTAATATATCTTGCAAAAATTGCCTTCTTGTAGATTATGCCCTTCAGCTATCATTTTAAATTGTAATTTGCAGTTGTGGAATTCTCCCATAAAAAAGATGTTTTCTTTAGTCAAAATAGAAGTTAACTAAATTTTTATTGTCTGGCTAAATTGATCTACTTTCCTATTCTTTTGTTTGAAGGACTAGTCGTGAATTTGTAGAGTTGCACTGCATTCTAAATGCATGCGCTGTGTGTCTCAAAGAATGAAAGAAACACGGTCTTTCAAATGCAATTAGGGTGAAAGAGTTATGATTCTGTGAGGTTTTATTGTCCAATCTGGTTTTGAAAGCACAAACCATATTAATTAAGTTCAGGTGAGCTTCAACACAACTCAACAAGTATTTTGGAGTGTGTAGTAAGTGTGATGTGCTGGGGACACTGAGAAAAGGCAAGATACAGGGTCACTTTCCTTCAAGAGTTCACAGAGGAACAGGGTTAAAGACAAAGAGAGGTCTGGAGGAGTAGGCTTAGGATTGATTAAATGAGTGCTTTTTACCTGCTGTGTTCCTGTTAACTTAGTTCAATATCAATGTGCCAAAACTACATTAAAAAGATTAGTGGTAGATGCCTGGGGACATTTTTGTTTCATCCATGTCTTTAGTGAGTTCTAGAAAACTTGGAAACTGTGTCTTTTATCTGCACTTTCCTTAGATCACCTCTCCTTCCTGGATGAATGTGAAAGGTATCTGGAATTAAAAGGCCAAAACTGTGATGTTGCAAAGTCCTTCTAAAAATACTTTTAAGTAATATTTAAATGTCAACTTTAAAGGTAACAAAATTAGGTGTGGTTGAAGGAAAAGTAAAGCAGATAGAAAACACATAGGTCACTATAAATTATGTGCAACAAAATTAAATGGAGAAAAGTACTTGTCAAACATAATTCACATCATTCATTTTAAAAGTCACCTAATACAATGTACACTATTTGGGTGATGGATTCACTAATAGCCCAGACCTTATCACTCACTATATAATAAATGCATGTAACAGAATTCAATTTGTCTCCCCCACCCAAATCTATTGAAATACATAAAAAGTAAAAACAAAAAAATTTCAACCAAGGGTAGTTACAACAACTTGAGAATTCCTGCCATTGCTCACTTATCTCGAAACACTTTCTTTGATTGAACAAGAAGAAGATAATAATACTGACAGAAAACAATAAGGCACATGATAGCCACACCCAAACTTCAGAATTGTTGCTATGTGAGTGTATTAATCTCCTCAGGCTGTCATAACAAAATAGCATAGACTGGATTTAAACCACTGACGTTTATTTTCTCACATTTCTGGAGGCTAGACATCTAAGACCAAGGTGTGATAGAGTTGGTTTCTGGTGAGGGCTCTCTTCCTGACTTGCAAACAGCCACTTTCTCTCTGTGTCATTATATGACCTTTCCTCTGTGTGTGTGTAGTGAGAAAAGGAGACAGAAAGAGAGAATTTTGGTGTCTTTCCCTCTTTTGGAACCTCAGTCCTATCAGATTAAGGCCCCATCCTTATGACCTCATTTAATCTTAATCATCTACTATCAGGCCTTATCTCCAAAGACAGTTAGGCTGGGATTTAGGACTTTAACATATGAATTTGGAGGAGGCACAAAATTTGCTTTATAACAGTGGGCCTCACTATCATTCTCAGCAAGGAAAGCTCTAACATCTTGAAAAATCAACTTTACGAATCAGCCAAGATGCTTGGGCCCAGATCCTCGAGAAAGAAAATTTCCTATAACAATTGTTAATCCAAAAAATTAGCCCCTCTCATGTACCATGTACCAGCGTGAAGTTGATTGGTATAGTAACATCCTGCCGACTAACTGGCTGAGCTATTTTGCACTTACTCTATCTAGCAAGAATTGGTTTGATTTATATTGAAACTTCACTGGCCACTACTGTCTCTCTTCCTCCTCCCACCTCCCTCCTCCCTGCCTTCTTCCTTTTTCCTCTGCTCTTCCCCCTTCTTCTCTTTGTTCTTCTCCTTCTTTTTCTTCTCTATTTAATTCAGACATTTCACCCAAATTGTTGCAACACACTGAACATCTTTTCACTGGAACAATTCCCGCTTCTACAATGCTTTTCTCTCTAAAGCACACATAAGCAATTATCAGTATTTCAGCTTTTGAAATTAAGTTTCTTTTCCCACCTTGGATAAAATGAACAGGAGGCATTTGCTACTTCAGCTACTGTTCAATAAATTATCACATGAATAGGCTCATGGGTCAAGTTTCTTTTGCATTTTCTTATGCTCTTTCCCTGCAGGCCATTTTCCATTTTCCCACGTTTCTCATTGTGAATTTGAAAGACCTGATAAAGTGCTAACAGTACATGTTCCTTTTACTATTCCTTTGCTTTTATTTTTTTAATTATGTTGTTGTTGTACTAGCTCTTTTAACTCATGGAAATTGGTATCCAGGAGTGGTGAAAGTATAAACACAAAATATCAAAATTTGCTTCTACATATGCCATGAGACAACAGGGTGTATTGAAATGAGAATAATATATGTATATGTATTTTATATATATATATATATATATATTTTTTTTTTTTTTTTTTTTCTTTTTGAGACAGAGTCTCAAGCTGTCACCCTCGGTAGAATATCATAGTGTCATAGCTCACAGCAACCTCCAACCAACTCTTGAACTCAAGTGATCCTCTTGCCTCAGCTTTTCCATTTTTAGTAGAGGTGAGATCTCACTTTTGTTCAGGCTGGTCTCAAACTCAAGCAATCCACTGGCCTTGGTCTCCCAGAGTGCTAGGATTATACGTGTGAGCCACCACGCCCAAGAATAATATTTTTGTTGAAGAAGGTCTGAGTTCCTATTCTGGTTCTGCCCAATACCAGGTGTGTGTTCGTGGGAAAGTTACTTTTCTTTCAATACCTTACTGTCCTCATCTGTTAAATGGGGCAACTGAAAGCAGCCTTGAAGAATTGCTTCAAGCGGCAGAGATAAGAAACACCGCACAGCAGGGCAGTAGGAAGGTTTCAATAACCGGGACTATTTACAATGTCTTTAGTCCTCAGTAGCCTATGGATGTGAAAGTTGTCATAGTCACTATAATAACTCAGATTTTCCCAACTGGTGTATAAGGGCTTAATGGCATAAAGTCCCTTTCTCAAGTTTTATGCAGTTATTTCCAGGCTTCCCTAGAAGTGGGTCTCACTGGAATTCATTGACCACCCCTTCTAATCTCCTCCCAGGATCCCCCAGTTTGGTGGCCTCTCCCTGAGAAGCAGCTGCTGCCATTGTCCATTGTGCTGCAGGGACCACTCTGCTGGTGGACGTCACAGGTAAACAACAGAGACACTAGTTAAAGTGGGAAGACAGATTTTGATCAGGGAGAGCTCTTGTGATAGGGAAGGGAATCCAGCATGAACTGAACTCAACTCTGATTTATCCAGGTGAGAAATGGTGTTTAAAAAGGAGAATGAGTAGAGTCAAGGAAGTGAAAAATCACAAAGAGCTGGTCAGCTGTGTCTCCCAGCCAGCAGCGGGGAGTTAGGATTCTGTCTTTCCACTGAGTCTGGGAGACACAGGCCATATCCACAGGCATTGGCTGGAACAAAAAGTAAATGTGTTCTGGTAGCCTTAGGTTTTCTCAGCAGGCATTTAAAGGGAGCTAGGGCCATCTTAGGGATGTGGCTTTAAGCTCCTAGAAACGATGCTAGGGTCTGTTCAAGTTGTTATAGGCCCAGGTTGAGATCTAGGGGAAAAGAGGGCTGAGAGGAGCCTTGCTAGTTTGCAGCTCACAGTGCTTCGTGAGTGGTGTGTCCATTCAGCATCAGCCTGTTGGAGTTTTTCCTTTCTTCAATTGTGTATACATTTTTTGGTCACTCTGTGTATGTGTGTGTGTATACGTATATACACATGTATATATTTAATGTTTTAGAGTATACATATATATAGAGAGAGAGAGAGAGAAAGTACATATATATAGCCAGAATATGTGGTAGTGTGTGTGTGTGTGTGTGTGTGTGTGTGTGTGTGTGTGTGTGTAAAGAGAGAAAGAGAATTGGGTTTAGCTCCAAATGGTGTGCTCCAAGGGGAAGCAGAAAAGAAAAGGCACTCTTGGGGAGAAGAGATTAACAGTAACAATTGCTAACACTCATATACACATCTGTTTATTATACTTACTATGTGTGCCCAGAACTTTTCTAAGCACTTTATGGTCATTAAGTCATTTATTAACTAAACATGAAGGTTAACAGCATGTGGGCTTCACTCTGAAATACCTGAATTCAATTCAGACTTTCTAGCTGAAATGTTGGAATGAGGATCTCTATAAACTCATTCCCCCACCAAAACAATGAAATTGAACCATTTCTTAAAACATAGTGGGTCTGCGTCATGTTCACCTGGGACTATTCTCATCCCTTTCCATCCCCAGCTCAGGTGACCATGAAATACCTGCAGCCTGGCATCCAACATGAGAAATGACTTCTTTGGAGCTCCCTGAAAAGATGCATCTCCAGAGGACAGTAAATATGTTCCTCAAATTAGAAGCTCTTGGAAAATTCGCATTCCCAGTCAGGTGGCTGTTTCTATTTGATTTGACTAGAAGCATAAATCAGATGAAAGGCGTGCTCTCCTCAGGGCATGAGTGTAAACAATAGCAATCTTCTGGTAACACTGTGACTTGAAACCTGCCGGAGGCTGTAGCTTCATTTAGGACAAACAGAAGCCTGGATGAAAATTTGAAAGGAAGACTTAGAGAACTAGATGACCACAGGGGACATTGAAAACCTCTGACATATTTCTGAGACTCGCCCCACACCTGTGCAGGGTGATGCACATGACCAGGGTGTGCCCAGGAAAGACCTGGGAAAGGAGGAAGCGCCAGTCACTCAGCTCTGACTGACCTTGAACCCCCACACAAGCAGGAAGTGAGAGCTAGAGCTGATTCTGAAACTATCGGATGATAGAAGGTGTGTGCCAGATTCCCTTGGCAAAAGTTGGAACAGTTACTGGTTCAAGGCAATTCAGGAAATATGATGCTCGGTAGCTGAACCCTAAAATAATATACTGATCTGAGACTGACCCCTAGCTTCCAGTATTAAAAGTGAAAATGGTAATTCAAAACAAAACAAAACTAGTTGCAGGGAACTCTGTGGCTGCATACTGCAGGGCATACGAAATCTGCAGGATCAGTGGAGGAAAGGTGGTGAACAGCCGTAAACAACGACAAAATGGGGGAGGGGGAGGGGAGAATTGTTATAATGTGTTATCTACAATGTGCAGATTTTGACAATGCAAAGAAAAAGGAAGGTATGACTCGTGCAAGTGAAAAACCAAAAAAATAGCTGTTACAAAATGTCCCCAAATGGCCCAAGATGTTGGCTTAACAGATAAGCATTTTTAAGTTAGCTACGATAAGCACATCTGAAGACCTAAGAAAAAAATCGTGCCTAAATAAATAAAGAAATGTTTCATCAAATAGAGATAGGATTATAAAAAGAAATTTTAAAATTCTGGAGTTGAAAAGTTCAATAGCTGAAATGAAAAATTCCCTGGAAGGGACTTAACAGCAAATATGAACTGCTTCTTGGGCAAACCTCTATTAAGTGGTGGTCATAAAATGACACTGGAGTATGACAATCACTTTTGCAAGGACGTGGTAATTAACCCAGTCCTAAGCTTCTGTGGAGCCTCTGTATACATGAGGAATAAAATTTCAAAATATTTTCACAGAGATTCTCAACAATTATTTCTCTGAAGGGAAAAAAAAATATGTTATCACTATTCATAGACCAATTCAAATTGTTTATGCATTCTCTTAACCAGAGTATGTGTGTGTCAATATCTTGGCTGTTGTAGTGTAGACCATGGAAAGCTTGTTGAATTTCTGGAATATGTGAGATCTTCACCTCTGAGGTTTAAGAAACTATACACTGACTCCTTCATTAAATTGCCAAGGTTTATTCTTCATGATATTCTTTTAGGTCTTTTTAAGCAACACTGAAATGCCTCCAGAAAAAGAAAATGGGCCAGGTGTAAATATTGCTTTGAGAAAAGAAGAAAAGTGCAATTATAAAACCCAAACAGGTCCTTCATATTTGAAGGACCATCAGATTGATGATAACACCAGTATATTGGTACAAGTAGGTTATTTGGGGGGCAATCTGGGAACTACTAGCAGCAAAGTGAGAAGGAAGACAGAGCAAGGGAGGAAGCCGAATCCGGATGCATTGGGAAGCAGGCTATTACTCTGAGCCCCTAGAGCACCACCACACTGTGAGGTCCCCCTGGAGAGATGAGCTTCCCTGGTTCTTGGCTCCCAGGGTCAAGAATGAGCACTGGTAACTAGCCCATGATGGAGTGGTCGCAAACACAAAGCCATCACCAGCAACACACATTTATTACAGAACAAAAGTACACAAATTGTAGGGAACTACATCTCTAGAGCAAGATGGGCCCTCTGCGAGTGGAGAAGAGGCCCTGGAGTCTGAACACACAGTCTTTTATATGAAAACTGAGCTACCTGGTTTTTCCTGCCTTTCTCCCAGCAGGACTGGCTATCGCCTCCAGCTTTGCGGGTAACCGGCAAGAAAGGGTTATACGAAAAAACCGCATAAGAGGCATGCATCCTCCCTGGAACCTTCCTGAAGAATATGTAGGCGCCGAAACTTGCAATATTAATTACAATATAATGGGCCCAGGTTAGTGTAAGGTCACCAGGGGCTCCTCACTGTCTGTTCTGACTGGGGAGCAGCATCTGGCAGGGACTTGGCTGAGGTCCTACTCTGGCTCCCTAGATCCACCCCTTAGTCTTCAGTCCTATCAAGGAGGGAAGCTGGGGCTGGGAAGGCACGTCTCCTCCCAGGTCTAGCCTCTCCTGCTCCACCTGGCAGGAGAGAAGCTGGGGGCCGAGGCAGTGTATCTCCTCCCTTAGGCATAGCAGCCCTGGAGGCGGGGGACAGGCCTTGTGCAGTGGCAGCAGCACTGCCCGAGCTGTCGTGCACGGCTCCGAAGCTGCTGGAGCGTCCTCCTTTGCTGGCTGTGGCTCCCCCTCCAGGGTGGCAGCACAAGCCGACACTGCCCAGGGAGGCGCCTTTACAGGCTGCCTGGTCCCTGGAAGCGCGGGCCCGCTTTCCATGAGCCTGATGGTGATTGGGTGCCTGATATGAGGACGTCTGGATGAGACTAGAGCATGCCTGGTTCAGAGTTGTCTAGCTCAAGGGCAGAAGAGTGACCACACCATGAACAATGTCTTCCCCACTCCCCTGTCTGTCCCTCTTATCAGCTAGTGAACCGGCCACGTTTGATTCCCACCACTAGAGAAAGCCTTCAGAGGGAAGCCCCCGGCCTGCAGGGGACCACTAGCTTTGCTCTGTCCCCTTAGCCATTCAGCCTTTATGACAATAACAGGAGGCTGACAGCGTTCTCAACACGGCCACTAAAAGACTTCCAGAAGGAAGGGAAGGTCAGCCATTCCAATGACTCTTTACTATACAATCCTATTCAGTATGAATTCAACCCTGAAGAAAGAGATTGCCTGTCTTTTTTTTTTTAACATATTCATTTCTAAGAACTAACATTGTTAACTAAAGATTCTTTTCTTTCCGTCTTTTTCTGTTGTCAGTGGATATTTTTTACTGTGTTTCAGTTGTTTAAGAGTATCATTTACAACGTCTATTCTAAGTCAAGCAAGAAAAAGAGCAGTTCGTTCCATCTTTTATCTCCATTATATTGGTTTAAAGGATCATCTTTCTCTACACCCTACAGTTTTCCCTTAGTTCTACATTTACGGGAAGCAACAAACCCCAGTGGTGGCCTATTTAACACCACTACAAAACCTGGAAGGATTAATTGAAAGCACTGACATTCAAACTGTGCTTAGTAGCTTTCAGAAAAAAAACGAAAAGAAAAAAATATGTATTTAAGAACAGTATTGAGTGGACCCCATGGGTCTCAGGCAACAGGGATCCAGAGAGCAAGATCTGAAAGATCTGAGAGATAGGATGTCCAGTTACCACTGACCACAACTGGGGACCTAACCTAGTAAGAAAGAGGGAAGAAATTGCTAACAGTTCAGATGAGTGACTGTCAAAATAAGATTAAAATAGTCTCTCTTCCAATAATAACAAAGGGATTATAGCACCAACCTGTTCCTTTCTCATGTCTGATAATTATCCAAAGACACAAAGGAGATCAGCAAAGTGATTTTTCTGTCACTGTATTGCTTGACAAAAACCTCTCAATTATCCCCCATTGTTTAGAATTAATGTCATTTTTCTCCACACAATGCATAGAGTTAAAAGATTTTTTATTGGTATAATTTCTACCACCATGAAACTGAAACAAAGCCAGCACATTTTTAAATAATTATACTCTCAGTGCTTAGAATGCCCATTTCTGAGTTGTTAAAGAGATATTATGTATTAAAAATTAAATTAAATATGCTAAAGAAGAGCCTTGTGAGTAGAAACGTGTTTTACCATTTCCCCTTTAAGTAAACTAGGAGATTGTTTCTGTGTTGACATTCCTATCTTAAGCTATTTTATACAATTGCTTTGTTTAGAGGCACTATACATGTACACCCAGGGTCTGCACAATTAAGTTTCCACACTCATCCTAGAAAAGGTGCTACATACCTTACCGCTGGCTATCACTATCCTCTCTTTTGAAGTGCACTGATACAGATCCCAGTCTGCCCTTCAAAACAATTTTGTAACTCTACCTCTGGATTAGTCATCAGAGCTGTCGATGTCTTAAGCTTGATGTCTTGAATGTCATCAAAATGTCTTTCTTTCAACATTTCCTTTGTCTTCAGGTAAACAAAAAAGTCATTGGGGAACAGATCAATTAATTAGGGAGATAGTTCCAAGACAGTCAATGTCTTTACTAACTAAGACTTCCCTCACTGACAGTGCTTTGTAATCCGGTGCACTGCTGTGATGCAAGAACCACACCTTTCTCATGCCAAGATTTTCCTATTTTCTCTGGTGATGTTTACTTGGTTTACTATTGTAGAGAGTGGGCTGTGAGATGGCAAAGCCCTCACAGCCTGGGGAACATTCAGAGAATGAACCCCCAACTGCTTCTCCTCCATTCCCAAAACAGCCATTTTCCTTTCTTCATGCTCCCTCTGCCAGAAGTCATGTAGCCCTTTCTTTCTACAGTTAACTATGCAGAGATCCTTGAGATCTCTCCCTTCTTTCCCCTTGTCATATGCTAACAAAGTTGAGTAGTAACCACTAAGTCACAGAGTTTTTCCTTTTTTCTGTCCACTACGCTGAGATCCTTGTGATCTTATCCTTCTTACTTCTTGTCATATGTTAATGAAGTTGAGCAAAAACCATTAACAAGATGGTTTCTCTTTCTTAAAGTCATTTATGTTTTTATATTGTTCTGTAAGACCAAAACTATGTCTTTTCTTTATGATATTTCCCCATTTTGTCTATGCTACTTCCCTCTGGACAACCCTGTACAGATGCTATAAAATAAAGCAGATTTTGTGCTTTGGGGCTGCTGTATCCATCAGCTCACTCAGTCCTCCCATCCCATTCTTTGTTTCTGTGTCTCCTCTTGTGCTGTATTTTCCTCATTCCTCACCAGTTCCACTGTGATTCTCTCCCTTTTGCTGCTCTGGTTCAGGACATACTATGTGTCTCACAGTCAGCCAATAATTTTGATCAACAATTTGATATATTTTGTGATTTTTTTTGTCACTTCTGCACATTACTTTTTGCCTGAGCTCTCTCCATTAGTGATGCTCTCTTCCCCTTCAGAAAAAAATTTAATCCATTTGTACACTGCCCTTTTCTTCATGGAATTAAGAACATTTCAGCAGCCCTGGGAATTATCCCCATAAACTTGTATTAATATGTTCCTGATTTCACTTCCACTCTTACCAAGTTTAGCAAGTTTAATGTTTCTTCATAGCTCTAATTCAAGCTCTTATATCCCTGCAATAGCACACAAAAACACACAACAATAATGAACACCTCTCAGCAAGACTGCTACCATTGACACAAACACACCTGTGAGGCACTGCTCTCTCAGGGTTATGAAACCTTACCCAGCTGTTCGTACAGTGCCACCCATGTAACCACATCCTAGAAAAAGTCCTATATACCTCTTTGCTGAATATCACTACACTCACCTTCAAAGTACTCCCCTTGGCCGTCTGATGATGGTAGTGATATTCATCAATGAGGTACATAGCACTTTTTCTAGAATGAGTTCTTGAACTTGTCAGACCTCAAATATATAACTCTTCTTCCTCAAAAACATTCTTCCAGAGAGATTAGAAATTGTGTCTAATTGGTCACTCTTCTAAGTTCAACATTTAACATATGGAGCTGCTAAAAGTTTAGTGAGTAAATAAACAAACCATTAAAATAAAAAGAGATGCAAAAGGAAAAAGAAATATTAAGAGAGGCTGACAGTCTCTCAAATTCAAATTCCTGATGTCTTTGGAAATTGAATACCTTAGGACTAAAAGCAGATTTTTAGAACTTTCATTGGGAAGTTAACATGTTTATGAATATTGCTAACCTAACTTCAAACAGAACAGAAATCAGTTACGTGGAACTGAAAAGCCCTTTGGAAAACTGGCCAGATACCCATCAGTAACATTTCCTGATCTGTGGTAAGTAATGAAGGTCACTTGCTGATGGGTCCAGGAATTGAAAGTGTGCTTAGAGAACCTCAAGAGAAGAGGAATTTACCCAATGCACATACAGGTATCTAGTGGCACAGATGAAACCTGGGCTTATGGAAGGCTTTCAAGAAAGTCCAGCCTAAGATTCCTTATAAAAGGTTCCAGCAAAGCCAATTTTAAAGGAAAGAAGAGCCTAGATGGCTCATACTTAATTATTCTTACTGCACTTTATGCAAATAATCAGACCCAGTATACTGAAGGTACAGTTTGTTTTGGGAAGTAAGTTAGTTCTGCTATACTTTGTCTTTATTAAAGAGAGAAATTAGAGAGAGAAAAATGATTTAAAGAGAAAAGAGGCTGTGGCCCACCTGTATTTAGATCCCAGCCTTATCTGTACTGTAAACGCATAAAATGAGATGTAACTGTTTGACTAAATTGATATGTTAAATGGAACTAAGAGACTGGTCAAAGAGTATAGAATTATATACAGTAGTTATATTTACTCTGAAGCCTTAAGACTCAACAAAGGTCACCTGTTGGCTACACTGGAAAAATTTGTGCAGTATTAGATGTTATCTACTGTGTCTATATAGATACCTCAGGAAGAATTAAAACCTAAAATGAGAATTTCCCGGTAAATGATGTAACACTGCATCCTACTGTGCCTAATCCATATACTCTACTGAGTCTGCTGCCAACAGAAGCCAAGTAGCCCACTTGCCTGGACTTAAAAGATGCCTTTTCAGTATAAGGCTGGCTCTGGGAAGGCAGAGGCTGTTTGCTTTCCAGTGGGAGAGACCAAACATGGAAACTGTGATCCAGTATAACTGGACCAGGTTGCCACAAAGGGTTCAAAACACTCACAATTTTTGGAGAAGCGGTGGCTAGTGACCACCAGAAATTCCTGGCTGAGGAATTAGAACGTAGGCTGCTCCAATATGTTGAAGACCTCATTTTAGGGCACCCTACCCAGGAGGGCTGCGCCTGAGGCACAGACTGTATTTTATGACATCTAGAGGTATGTGGCTATTAAGTGTCTAAAGGAAAGGCCCGGATTTGCCAACGGCAAGTACGTTATCTAGGCTTTACTCTCTGGCAGGTGGAAAGGAATCTAGGCATGGAAAGGAGGCAGGTCATTAATTGCCTCCCCACCCCCAAGAGCCGAAAGCAGGTTCAGGAATTCCTAGGCGCAGTCGGCTTTTGTCATCTTTGAATCCTCAACTTTAACATCTTGGCTAAGCCCTTGTATGAGGCGACTAAAGGAAAGGAAGGAGAATCCTTAGAATGGGGAGAACAGGAACATGCCTTCTCCCGCTAAAAGTGAGGCTGATAAATACACCTGCATTGAGACTACCAGACTTGGCCCAACCCTTCACTCTGTATATCTCAGTGAGAGGAAAGATATCTGTGGGTGTGTTAACCCAGCTGGTTGGGTCCTGGCCAAGGCCTGTAGCCTACCTCTCTAAGTAGTTGAATAGAGTGGCAAAAAGATGGCCACCATGCTTATGGGCTCTAGCTGCTATGGCTCTCCTTGTGCAAGAAGCCGATAAGCTGACTCTGGGAAGGGATCTCAGAGTGAAAGTACCTCACTCTGTGGTCACTTTAATGGACACTAAAGGACATCTTTAGCTCTCTAATGTGAGAACACCCTGAACCAAGTCAT
>CAUYON010123740.1:0-31473 GCA_963573935.1 Arctocebus calabarensis | reverse complement strand
AATGTGTTTATTAGGTTTCCACTTTTTGCCTTCACAGAATTAAAAAGGCTTAAAATTTAATAACAATAACAATATTTAAGAAAAGAACTAGAAACAAAAACCTCATAAAGAATGAACGAAGATAAATGCATTCAGAAAAGAAATCAGACAATTACTACATCAAAATATTAAGCAATATTAATAATAATAATGCAAAGAAAGTAACATTCACATTGTCAAATAAGAGTATGTTTATTATAGAATGCTTTGACTCTGAGGCTCAGTATGGAGTCATCAGTTAACTTCTTATTTTTTTCAAAGTCTCAAAAAATAGACAACTAATATTTATAAATATTTGCTAATATAAAGTAAAAGATAATTTCAAAAAACAGATCATGCCAAATCTCAAGAAGAGATTTTTTTTTTAAGAGTGTGTGCATCCACTTTTCCTTTCCTTTAAAACTATGTTGTCTTTCATTGGAAAAATATATCAGCCCCAAAATATCTTTTTAACAAGCAAATCTATGAAACACACATAGAGCGACAACCATGCGAGATACATATGTGACTAATCATATGTTTGATATATCTCTCTACCTAATCATTAACTTTAAATGCCATATAAGAATTTGTAATCCGCAGTAAATTATTATATATATAATTGAAGAGGGCTGCTGACTAATGTGAAACATTCTAGTTTCTACCAACAGTTGGCTGCCAAACATTGTTTAAAAAAAAAAAAATCCCAGATATAAGTTGACATAAATTATAGTGAATATAAATCTTTAATGATCAAATGGTGCTTAGAGATTATTGCCTTTAGGAGATAGGGAACAAACATATTAAACACCGTGAAGTCTTTCCAGGTTCTGTTCCACGTCTGAGGAAATTGGATCTTTAAAAATCCCCTTTAGGGCGATGCCTGTGGCTCAAGGAGTAGGGCGCTGGCCCCACATGCCGGAGGTGGCTAGTTCTAAACCTGGCCCTAGCCAAAAACTGTAACAAAAAAAAAAAAAAGGAAAAAAAAAATCCCCTTCAAAGCCTCTTGACTTCTATGTTCAATGTGCTAAACTCAATGTCTTACATTTCATAACATATTATAATAGAGTTTATTGAGCATAAAAATAGAGAAGAAAATCATATTTAAATTACAACAGAGACTGCCTAAATTCTATTTTTAACATGTAAATTAGAAAATCAGCTTTTTAAACTAAGACTTCTCATCTTTTTGAGTGTCCTTGGAGTATAACCTTCACAAAAAATCAGAACACCTCGAAGTGATCATAATCCCAAGACTAGTTAAGAAGAAAGTTTTTCCCCCTTTTGGAATTCTTAGGTTTTGTGCAAAGCTGGAAACATTTGAGTGGAAATAACGTTCAGATTATAAAAAGCGGCAGCACATGAGTGAAATCAGGCAGAATCGGCCTGATAGGGGGTCAGAAACCAGAAACAGTGACCTGCAGCCACTCGAACGGCAGCATTATTCAGGTAGAAATCCACCATTAGCTGAATTTTTCCATTTAAAAGGATTACTATAAAGTACAGCGAGAAAGAGTAAGTCCAAGTGAGAAAATTAATTCCCTTTCCAAATCTTCATCCTTTCCTTCAAGAGGCAACTCCAAAGAAAGACAATTGCGTCAAAGAAGGTTAGAGAAAAAAAAAGGTTAGAGACCTAATTCTGAATACTGCTTTTTAAGCATATCCTAGGGGCCTATTAGACATCCTGTAAACTGTGGACAGCAGCATTTCCACCACCCCAGCACTTAACATCTGTACACCAGCTTCTTGGGAACAGAAATGGAGACATATGCATATTCCAAGAATAAAGTCACAGGGGAAAATCTACCTTTCACCATATATGGCCATTGTGCAATTCTAGCCAAGAACTCATTGCAGATATTTATGTAATGCTGCCCGTACCCGCCCCCACCCCAGGTTGGCAGAGGTTTAGGGAAATACTCTAGGGAGGCCCCTACAAGTTAGTCTTCTAAAGTGTGAATGGTGCTGATGGAAAAGGATGAAATGTTTTTTCAAGCATGGTTTGAACTATCAGTATGTGGGGGTGTCAGAGTATTTTTTAATCAATCCTTCTAAAAATATCACAGATATAACAATGTGGAGTTATTGTATATACTGAACATTTTATTTGTGCTTGAGTTTTTTTTTTTTTTTTGATAAGTTGTGACTCATTTCTTTGAATAACCCAGTGACATCCCAGTAACCACCTGGAGTCTAGTAATGAAAAAGAAAATCTACGGAATAAAGTGAATATGAGATAATATTTTCTAAATGACTTTGAGTGACTTCTGGAAATTGTCCAACGCTATTAGATTAAAGCCTTGCTGATTACTAGGAAGGGGAAATACAACTAATAAATGGAAGTGCAATATTGGAATTCCAAAGAAAATATAATATTTAGGCTTGATGCCTGTAGCTCAGTAGTTAGAGTTAGCACATACACCAAGGCTGGCAGGTTTGAGTCTGGCCCAGGCCTGCTAAACAAGAATGACAGCCACAACAAAAAAAACAGCCAGGCTTTGTGGCGGGCACCTGTACTCCCAGCTACTTGGGAGGCTGAGGCAAGAGAATCTCCTAAGCCCAGGAGCTGGAGTTTGCTGTAAGCTGTGATGCCAGGTCACTCTACCAATGGTGATAAAGTGAGACTCTGTCTCTACAAAAAAAAAAAAAAGAAAAAGAAAGAAAAGAAAAAGAATATATAGCAGGCATGATGATGTAGTCAAATAAGAAACTAGAATGTTGGCTTGGTGCCTATAGCTTAGCGGCTAAGGTGCCAGCCACATACACTGGAGCTGGTGGGTTCAAATCCAGGCTGAGCCTGCCAAACAACAATGACAATTACAACCAAAAAATAGTCATTCGTTGTGGCAGGTACCTGTAGTGCCAGCTACTCAGGAGGCTGAGGCAAGAGAATTGCTTAAGCCCAAGAGTTAAATTAGAGGTTGCTCTGAGCTGTGATGCCACAGTACTCTACCCAGGGCGACATAGTGAGACTCTGTCTCAGAAAAAAGAAAGAAAGAAACTAGAATGTTTTATTACAAAACTTGAATGACATGTGGAGCAGAGGAGTCTGAAGGCTCTAATTCTAATTCTGCTTCCTCTTCCTAGCTATGGACTGGAGCTAAATCTCTTCATCAGCAAGAATTGGAGATGGTAATACTTGTTCTGCCTACTTCACAGTTATTATAAAGATCAAATAAGAGAACAGATATATAACTTCTTTGAAAACTGTTAAATACTACAGAATCATGAATACTCTCATCTTCATAGCCTAGACCAGTGGTTCTCTACCTTTCTAAAGCTGCAATGTATTTTCATTGTTAAAAAGGGGTTGTGACCCACAGGTTGAGAACCGCTAGCCTAGACCATCCAGCGATAATGGGGTACTACTTCATGCCCTGTAGGACTCCCACTGGGAAGAGAATAATCAGCATGGTATTCCACTCCAACTCTCTGGAAGGAGCCTTGTAGCCATTGAGGAAGAGCCATGGGCCCTCTCTGTGCATCACCTGCTGCTCTAGATAGAACCTGCGTGTCCAGAATGTTCTCTAGGAAAAGTCAGCAAACACTCATTCTCAGGGCCTAAGCATTACTCTATGAATTGCCTTCTACCTATGGGTGTCTCACACATGTGAATACCAAAGGCTCTTCTCAATACCTCTGGAATCAGAATATACCTTTGGAGAACAAAGCAGTTCCAAATCTCCAGGGCTTCAAGGCCTACTCCCATTTAATACAACAGCAGACATTATCCACTGTTCTACTCAGCCCATCCCTTTCTGCAAAATACATTATATTTAAAACATATTCGGGGAATTGTTAACTAGGAAAGATTTTAGCCCCAGAGGGGGAAAAGGACCCTAAAAATGTTAATTATCTGGAGCATAGAGCTTAACATTCTGGACTCCAAGATGGCATTTAAGCCTACTTAGATTTTCTCTAAATTCTTTGAGGCTAATGCAACTTCTGAATGTGTCTAGTAATCTCTAATTATTTGTGGAAATGGCAGATATGAGAAGACCAGATTAAATCCACAGATAATCCCAAAATCTCAAAGCAGCACAGCTCTTTTCCCACCGAGGCCAGCTAGTACTAGAAGTACTGACTGCTAAGAAATGCAAAGTGGACTTGGGCACTGACCTTTCCTTTCTCCTGCTCACCCTCTGGTGGAGATGTTAATGAATGGCCAAACTTCCCAGAAAGAAAATGCCCGCAGAAAGGAAACTAGGAAGTCAGGGGTATGGGCCACTGCCCAGCTAAGAAAACAGATGCTGAGAAACGGTAAGGCCAGAGTCCTAGCACAAAGGAGCAAGTCGCCGGCCCTGCCTGAGGAACTCTGGGCCAGCATTTGTAGAAGTAGCTCTGTCCCATTTTTCCATGTGGCACATTTAGATCATCATTCTCTGCCCAGTTTGGTCAACTTCATTCCCAGAAGGTAGTATGGCAGAGCTAGAACCTGGAACCTCCCCTTCTGGGTCTGAGCACCAGAAAAGCACCAGGCCTACACTGGCCGGATGTTGCCTTTAGTTGAGATGTTTCCTAAGAGGGAGAGGAAAGGAAGAGGAAGAGAAGGACTTTGCATTTAGACTTCTCTGTAGATGCCACTGGCCTTGACTGTAGTGTCACCCCTCTCCCTTCCTATTTTTTCTGACTTGATGGTTTATTATGTCAGAACAGCAGTTGCACAGTCCTTTTGAACCTGGGTGGAGATTTATGAACATAAAATATTTACATGATATTTTAGGTTATTTGAAATTTCAGAATAAATGTCAACAGTAAAACAAATCAAATCAAGTTATTTCAAAGCAAAGCTGTTTTTCAAAAGATTAGAGAATATTTTAGTAAATAATTTACTCCTGGTCACAATCCACACAGATGCGATTTGATCTTCAATGGGTGTTATTTCTCCCCTCCTCCATTGGTTATGGTTGGAGCCCTGTGGACGGGAACTTTTGGCTAGTTTGGGTTCAAATATGTCAGGAATTAAATTTGGAAATTGAGAAGAGAAACGAAGATGAGAGAACCAGATTTCTTGGGGTGGAATGAAGGAAATATGTGGAAGTTTGTATTAGGAGATGAAAAAGCTGGCCGGGAGAAAAGGACGTGACAAGCTGGCTCCCGAATTTAAAGTTTCTGAACCACAGAGCTCAGGGGCAGCATCGTTAATGTACGACCTGCTGTCCTTCAGGCTCACGTCTCCGGCCTCAGCATCTGCAAAGTGGGGGTGACGGGGCGCCAGTTGCTGGGAAGGTGGGTGTGGAAACTGGGGCAGCAGGAAGAAGCTGGCCACCTTCCTTCCCAGGGCGAATTTCTGAGGGCCGGAGCGACTTTCCTGAGGGTCACAACCCTCTGCTGTCCCTCCCTCGCGGTCACTTCCAGGGCTGTGCTCCCTGAGTCTCCGTAGCTACTGACCACGGGGATGTTCCCGGAGGCCGCCTGTTGCCTCCGCCGAGCTCCCTCGCCCCTGGCCCGCTCCCCGGGGACCCCGAGACGTCCCCTGCGCCGTCCGGGCTCCTGCACCCCGCCCCCCTCCGGGCCCTCCGCGGTCCCCGGCTCCACGGCCCGAGGGCGGCCTGTGCCCCACTTTCCCGCCCGCCTGCAGCGGTCGGGAGGAAGACAGCGCGGCCATTCCTCGGCCCTGTGCGCCTCCGGCCACCTGCCGCGCCGCCGCCACCTCGAGGGTGGGCACCCGGTGGTGCACGGGGACGCCGCCCTCGAGCAGAGCGGGAAAGGCTGCTCTCTGAGGGGGACGGTGCTGCGCAGGACTGAGACCTCTGTGATCTTCCAGAAGGTTCGAGCAACTCCTTAAGGCCCCTTCATGGCCCTCCTCCCCTCCCCCATCTAAGGCTATTTACCCAAAACGGAGGACCCCCGGGAAACCCTGTCCAGTGCTCCGCAGGGCTGGCAGCCTCGCTGGCCAGAGTGAGATTTTCTGTGGAGGGAGGGCAGTGTCTGCAGCTGGTAACTAAGGAACGCAGCCGCCACCTTTGCGGAGCTGAGCTTAGGTGTTTATTTCATTTTAAGTTCCCTTTTTCACTGCTTGAAATGGCCTAGAGGGAGTCACAAATGGCTTCCACATCCTGGTAGGACGTGGGTGCGTGGCCTTTCCCTTAGCCAGCCCAGCCATTGAGGCTTTGGCTGCCAGAAAATGTGTTTCCCATCCAACATTTCTCGCACTAGGACAAAATATAATGTGTCTAAAAATTCTTGGTGAGCTTCCTGTCTGGGCTCCCCTCTCCCACCCTGGCTCCCCACTTAGGAATAAGTCTTGAGGAACAGAGATTAGTTGGAGCCTGTTTTCCTTTGGACATCCCAGATTTCTGCTAGCTCAGTGTCCCGTGTCAGGTGAAATTATTCATGAGGCTCTGAACAGAGTTGATAAGTCTTAACTCCTTCTCCCTGGAAATTCCAACTGGATTTAAATCACTCCCTGATTGTTGCAGAGGGTCTATGTTTTATGGGAGTTCTCTAGTGGGCTTTGAAGTATTTGCTTACCAAATCTGTTTCTCAGCTTCCAGCTCCTGAATAAATTACCCATCCCTTCTCTCGGCTGCCACTTCCCAATCCCCTTGAAGTATGAACAGTGGAAATATTTTCTGGACAATAGCTTGGAATGAGGGCCCTGGGATTTATCAGTCAATTGCCAGTCCTGGGACACCCATTTGCAACCATGGTCGACTGAGAGATTTGGAATGTCTAATGGCATAGGGAGGGACAGGGGCCTTTGGACCTTGTCCTGTTCACAAATTTGTCCCTCACTCACACAGTTGCTTAACTAGCATCACCATTGACTATCTCAAGCCTGGTTGCCTTGTCAGGAACACATTAAAATCCTCCAGTTGAAACCATCTTGGAGCTTTTTTGAGGATTGCTACTTGCCAGAGGTTAGTGGTAATTGATGTCAGGCAGGCCTGTTTCAGGGTTGGAAGACTGTGGACTTCTTGTTATTTTGCTGTTTGTGCAAGAGCTAGAGAGGGTAAAAGGAAAATGGGCAGCTGAGACCCTCTAGTGAGCCAAGAAGCATTTGGGGTCATCTGCCAAGCTGCATAAAAAGTTGTTCTCCAGCCTTCTGTGTTAGCAGGACAGGGCACTGCTAAGTTGTGCATTCTGATGTGGGCCAAGAAGATGCTGGCTTTCTGTCCCCAGTGCCTAAAATGCCACTAAAATCACCATTTCCTTTGTTCTTAAAATGTATGAAGAGGTCATTAAACACTCCCCAGGAGACTCTGGGATTGAGATCGGGCACATTTCCATGGTTCACCTCACCAGGGGCCACGGCTGCATTGATTCTCTTGTTCAGCCACTTCAGACAAGAATAAGAATC
The DNA here is from genome assembly GCA_963573935.1 of Arctocebus calabarensis. NCBI lineage: Eukaryota > Metazoa > Chordata > Mammalia > Primates > Lorisidae > Arctocebus > Arctocebus calabarensis. The sequence goes on along the minus strand of CAUYON010123740.1, from coordinate 24,152 downwards.
CCTTACCCTTTTCTAATTTAGAGTTTTACTAAAACAACAACATTAACAGCAATGAAAAGTAAAACAAACAAAAAATTAAAACTTACAAAAGCATAGACATCTGGCGGGTTTACAAAGCACAAATTTCTTACCCCAAAGTAATTAAAGCCTGCCATAGACTTGGCTGATCCTGCCTCTGGCCCGGCTCATGGCTTCAGATTCCTGGTGGCCTTCATCACTGCTGCTTCTTCGAAGGAAACCACCCCCTGGTCTTCTTCTTCAGAGGGCCTCTGGCATGGCTGGTGTTCCCACTTTTGTGTTCTCCCAACCCCATGAGCCTAAGCAATGGTCATCTTGTGTCTCAAGATTCCTCCCTGGGCCCCTTGGCAGCCCCAGGTTGAAAGCCCTCACCTGTCACTCTCTACACTCAGGCAGCCAGACCAGGCTGTGGGCGCTGAGCCCCATCCTCCCAAAAGCCTGCCTACTTTGTATTTCCTCTCCCCCCCTCAACCCCCAACCAGCCAGCCCCACTGAAAACCACCTGTTTTGTGTTTTGAAAGGCTGGAAGCACCCCCATCCTCCACCCTCACAGACCTCCCACTGAGTTCCAGTTTCCCGTCCAAACTCCAGATTTGAGTTCTTGACTCATTTAAAGAACATAAAAAAGTCAAATACCCTGAACTTGCTGCATATTCAAGTCTTTTCTCCCCTCTCAAGTTGCCAATGGTTCCCCTCTCTGGGGAGGAGTGGTCTTGTAAAGTTCTAAGCCTGGCAGTCACCAGGGGTGGTCCTGAGACTTGTCAGAGATCAGACTACCTGCAAAGTCACAGTCATCTCTGCAGGGAACTGTGTAACCAATCAGTCCTCTCAAATGTGCTAGGAACAATTTTACAAGCAGAAACTATGACCCTGTTATGTCATCTACTATAAAATGGAAAGCACAAGTAAACAGGTTCACACACACACATTACGTGCACTGAGGAAACTATCAAATTCCCAATTGGCAGTTCTGAATGTTCTGCTGATGCTAATTTTTTCGATCTTGTTTTTAGCTTTCTGCCAGCATTTGTTACCAGGCAAGTGGGAGCAGTGTCAAAGGTTGGAGAAAAGCTTTTGGAAGACGAAAAGTTTAAAATTGACGCAGCTCTCTCTCACGCATAATAGGCAGAATATTAACCTCCCCCAAATGTTTACCTCCTAATTCCCGTAACCTGTGAATACATTACCTTACAAGGCAAGAAGGGCTTTGCAGGTGTGATTAAGTTAAAGGTGTTGAGGTGGGAGATTATCCTGGTTTCTCTGGATAGACCCCATCTATTTACAAGGCTCTAAAGTGAAAGAGGAAGGCAGGAGAGTCAGAGTGAGAGCAAGATTTGAAGGTGCTAAATTGCTGGCTTTGAAGATGAAGGGAGAGGCAGTGACCCAAGGAATGTAGGAAACACTGAGAGATACTGGAAAAAGCCAGAGAATGGATTCTCCCCTGGAGCCTCCGGAAGGAGCAGAGTTCTTGCCAATATCCTGATTTTAGTCCGATGAACTCCTTTCAGACTTCTGACCTCCAGAACTATACGATAATAAATTTGCATTATTTTAAGCCACTAAGTTTGTAGAAATTTGTTACAACACCAATAGGTCAGTACTCTCCATTAACTTAATTGTTGATGTGATTTGAGAAAAGAATCTTTGGAATTTGATAGGAACACTCTGATACAGTGTGAAGAATTAAACAGGGTTTTATCAGTACCTGTGACTTGTCATTTACCCACCACCTGCACTAAGCCAGAACTATTGCCAGTCACAGATAATACTAGCAAGAACATTTTGAAGTAGGTATTATTACCCACTAGTCATAGAGGAGGAAACTGAGGCTCAGAAGCACTAACTTCTCCAAAGCTGCACATTCATAGCTGATAGGTGGAGAAAATTCAACCTCACCTCGGCTGATTCCAGAGCCCTTGCCCACCTCTATGCCCTTCTCAGAGAGCAGCTTCCAAGCCACAGATCTTCAATGGTAACCCTGACTCAAAGTCAGAGCACCGCCTTGCCATGGCAGGGGCAAGCCACAGTCAAAACTGCTGCTTCGGCTCTGTTTCCCGTAGCTCGGTGAGTAGGGCGCCAGCCACATACACCAAAGCTGGTGGGTTCGAGCACAGCCCGGGCCTGCTAAACAACAATGATAACCACAACCAAAACATAGCTGGACATTGTAGTGGGCGCCTGTAGTTCCAGATACTCGGGAGGTTAAGGCAAGAGAATCACTTGAGCCCAAGAGTTAGAGGTTGCTGTGATGCAGCCCTCTACTGAGAGTGACATAGTGAGAATCTGTCTCAAAAAAAAATAAAAAAATAAAAAAATAAACAGCTCCTTTTGGTTGCAAATAAGGTTTGAATGGAAAGTCCCTCTGCCCGGAATGCTTTGTTTGTAACCTGGACTCAGGTTCAGTGAGTCCGGTTATAGGATAACATGCTGATTTCAGAGCATAGGAGCAGGGAGGCTGGGTGTTCCTCTGACCTGGCAGGGCCTCACTCAGCCCATGCTGTCTGCGTGGGAGCCCACCCCCCACCCCCCACCCCCCATAAGGAGAAGGCCCCAGACCTGGCTGGTGTACCCTCTGCACAGATTCAGTGATCCTCAGCCCTGGCTGTGCATTGCAGTCACCGCAGAGACTCCTGTCAGTGGACTAGGAGCTATACTCCGTCCTTGTACAAGTGGGGCCTGGACATCAAGGCACCGTTCAGTCCCCTGGTGGCAGATGACCACTGACAGAGTGCTTGCGTGGATGTCCCACTTGCAGAGCCTGTGATCATGGGGGCCTCATCAGCAGAGCATGGGGCCTCATTTGCAGAACACTTTGTGGCTGGAAAAGCATGTTGGGCCTCTCCCGGGGGGTGCCCTTTAGGGGGACCAGCATCCCTGTTTGCCCAGGGCTCTGAGGAAGGGGTATTCCCTCTATGTGAGACTCGGAGGCGCTGAAATCAGGCTACTCCCAGGCATTTTGACAGAGAACCGCAAGTCTGAGGCCCACAGGGCTGGATTCTCATGGCTGGGAGGTAGCACTCTGACATCAGAGGGGAGGCGAGTGTGTGCACCAATGTGTGAGTCTGTGTCAGAGTTGTGCATTAGCATGTGGGAGGGTTCACATGTGAGACAGTGTGTGCACACGTGTGAGAGTGGTGGATGAAGGTGTGTTTGTCTGTGTGAAAGAGTGTAGACACTTTGGGGGCAGCAGGCCTTGGCACCCTCGAATTGCCCCACTTCAGTGGTCTCTAAACACCGTCTGAGGGCACATGCCACCAGAACTGGCCAACTCAGTCCTGCCCGAGAGCAGCCCAGAGGAAAGTTCATCCTGAGTGGCTCACTGAGCTCAGGAGTAGAAATTGTACATTTATTTTGTTCTAGGACAGTATAATCAGCTCCCCCTCCTGCGAGGAATGAAAGGGCGGTGTGCTTCTGACAGCTGTGGGAGCCGCCTTCCTGCCCGGATAAATCTCGTCTCCACTGATATTGTTGCACCTGTTTAAACAAGAAACAGAATAGGTATTTATTTGAAGTTCAAGAGGCCATATGAGCCATGGCCTAAATATAGGCCTGGATATAATTATAAGGATACTTAATTCTTTGTTCTGAATGATCCTGCCACCCACTGTTCCCTCAAAGGTTGGGGCATTTTCCTTTAACATGTGTAGCTCCCAGAATGAGTAAAGCGGGTGAGAATGCCTCTTGGAGTGCAGGGGGCGAGGTTGAGAGCACTGAATAGCCCGCTCAGACTGGCTGAAGGTCAGAACCATGAAGGAGGAGTCTTAGTAAAGACGCAGAGCTCCAGCCCCTCTCCTAGCAAGTGTCATTCCTTTGCTCTTGGAAGGGAGTCCTGGGATCTGTTTTTTTCCAGCTCCTCATGTGATTCAAATAATTTTCCAAATTTAGAAACCCTGGGGGTGGGGATGAGGGAGAGAAGCCTTCTGCGAGGCATTTCTGGAACCAGGTCGGGGATACGAGTAAGTACCATTTCCTGACCACTACCCACAAGCAGGCACCCATCATTCTTCCCATTTTGCAGATGAGACAACTGACTGCTTTCCTACATCTCCCTGTCATATACTGAGCACCTCAGAGGAGGAGTTCACCATGTCCTGGGGGTCATGGACCCTTTGAGACTCTAACAAAAGCTGTGAGGTTCCTGCATAATATCTGTGATATCCACACCACAAATAAGCAAGAAAGTCCTCAAATAGCAATCCTAATTATGCAGCAGACCACTTGGAGAGTCTTTAAAAATTGTTGAACAGATCCCAAGTGTGTGATTGCTAACACAGACAATGTACAAACCTATATAATAAAACCTCTTTTAAAAATATTTTTATTACAGGCCAGGCATGGTGGCTCATACCAGTAATCCTAGCACTCTGAGAAGCCAAGGCAGGTAGATCCCTTGAGCTCAGGTGTTTCAGCCTGAGCAAGAGCAAGACCCTGTCTGTAGTAAAAACAGAAAAACTAGCTGAGCATGTTGGCACACAGCTACTCAGAAGGCTGAGGCAAGAGGATTGCTCAGGCTCAAGAGTTTGAGGTTGTTGCTGTTAGCTACAATGACACCATGGCCTTCTAGCCAAGAAGACAGAGTGAGACTCTGTCCCCAAAAAAGTAAAAGTAAAAGAAAGTGAGCAACATAAAACTAGTGGGATATTTGTTTTCTGGTTGTTGTTTTTTTTTTTTTTTTGAGACAGAGCCTCAAGTTGTCACCCTGGATACAGTGCTGTGGCATCACAGCTCACAGCAACCTCCAATTCCTGGGCTCAAGCGTGTCTCCTGCCTCCGCCTCCCAAGCAGCTAGGACCACAGGCACCCGCCACAACACCCGGCCATTTTTTGGTTGCAGCCGTCATTGTTGTTTGGCGGGCCTGGGCTGGATTTGAACCCACCAGCTTAGGTGTACGTGGCTGGTGCCTTAGCCCATTGAGCCACAGGCACCAAGCCAAAACTAGTGGGATATTTGACATTGTATTTGAGAAACTAGTGCATCAATATCTGGTTCAATAGAAGTAGTTACAATTCTTGTGAACTCATTAGATATTTTGGTTCTAATTTTACTCTCAAGATGCTCCATTATGACATGAATAAGTAGGTCATGTGTGAGATTCCACAGAGGTGTGGGATCCTTCACAAGCAAATAAAAATGCTTACCTGATTTCTAAACTTTAAACTCCTAAGGTTGCAAAAGTGGGTTGACATATTATTAAGAACAGCTGCCTTCCAAGTCACCATGAGCACACATAACTTCTGATGGTGTCAATTAAACTCTCTGCATTTGGAAGTGAACACACTAGAAGCCACACACTGCTGTAAAACTGAAGCCACACATGCATACAAATACTGAGTGCATACATATGTTATTTTATGTGACAGTGCGGTGTGACATTGTTGTCTTAGAACTGGGCAAACAAATTCCACCAAAAAATCACAAAACATCTCAATGGCTGAGGATTGGACACCACTGCATAAACCCTTGCACCACAAAACTGTACGTGCATAGAAGATCTTGCACAATTTCTTTTTCTTTTCTTTCTTTCTTTTTCTTTTTTTTTGTTTTTGAGGCAGAGTCTCATTTTGTCACCCTAGGTAGAGTACTCTGGCATCACAGCTCAGAGCAAAATCAAACTCCTGGGCTCAAGCGATTCTCTTGCTTTAGCCCCCCAAGTAGCTGGGACTACATGTTATTACAACTCATGGCTATTTTTAGAGATGAGGTCTCACTCTTGCTAAGAGCTGAACTGGTGAGCTCAGGCGATCTGCCCGCCTAGGGCAGAGTGCTGAGATTACAGGCGTGAGCCACTGCACCCAGGCACAATTTCAAAGCGTTGGTAGAGCCCCCTGAATCCCATCCAAGGTCCCTTGATTAAGAATGGTTATCCTAAAGGACATTCCTTCAGAGTAGTCCACAAGCAAGCAGCAGCTTGAGGAAGGCCTTATTGAGTATTTACTGTGTGCAAAGTACTTTGTGAGGTGCTGTAGATACAAGGACCGAGGATGAGATGCAATGAGTTGGGAAGACACAGCTGAACAGGAAGATAGATAATACGAAGTTCAGGTGCTTTATGCAGAGCCCCAAACCACAAGGTCAGACAAGATATCCTACCCCAGTGTGGTGAGGTGTCCTGGGTGCTGGCTTTGGGAGGAGAGGCTAGGGGGTGAGGCCTGAGCCTTGGAGGAGCCTGGCCTGGGCTCAGTAGACAGGCAGGAGTTCTGGGCAAGGGGGAATTTGGTGAACAGATGTCTGAAGGAGGTGACACTTTTGGAGAGGACAAGAGAAGGCCACACTCAGGGAAGAGACAAGGGGGAAAGCCTGTTCATTTTGTTTGTTTGCTTGGTTTTTTTTAGAGACACAGTCTCACTTTATTGCCCTTGGTGGAGTGCCGTGGCATCACACAGCCCACAGCAACCTCCAACTCCTGGGCTTAGACGATTCTCTTGCCTCAGCCTCCCGAGTAGCTGGGACCACAGGCGCTGGCCATGATGCCTGGCCATTTTTTTTTTGTTGTTGTTGCAGTTCAGCCGGGTCTGTGTTTGAACCTGCCACCCTCGGTATATGGGGCCGGTGCTCTACTGACTGAGCCACAGGCACCGCCCTTTTTTATGTTTTATTTTTTTTTAAGGCTGTTCATTTTTGACTAAAAAAAAAAAAAAGATGATCTGTATACATAGATTTTTTTTAAAGGCAGGAAGAATGAAAAGAATAAGAAAAATGAAGAAGAAATGTTTAAATGGGGTGATAATCTTTGTAGTCCATTGAAAATAAATTTACATTGAAAAATCCAGTTATTTTAACGCCAAACATAATCCTGTGTGTGTTTACAGAGAATTACAAAATTTGTAAAAAAAAAAAAAAATAATAATAATAATAATAATTCTATTTCCAGGCAGGCAATATGTCCAGTGACAGGACCAAAGAGAAAGTTGCACGGTGACATTGGTGGGTCTATCAGAAGTCTAACCCGGAAGCTCCTGTGACAGTGGGGTCTGAGGCAAACACCTCCTGCCACCTCCTCCTCTCCGCCCGGTGTGATAGACACTGCCTGTGTGTGACCCAAGGCCTGTGCAGGGACGTGTCCCTTTTTGGTGCCCTAGGAGAGGGCTCTGGGGCCCAATTAAGAGTTTCCTCTTTGTCCTGTAGGGGGAGCCGCTGCAGTTTCCCAGGCGTCCGCCGAATCCCCTGGGCGCAGGGGACACCAGAGGCTGGGAGAGATGGGCCAGGAGGCGCACAGAGGGACAGCACCAGGAGGGCCCGGGCAGGGGCCGGCAGAGGCTGAAAGGGATTATTCAGCCACAGAGGTCCGGAGAGAGAGACAGGCCGACAGGAACCCTGGTGTTGCCTGAGGGTGACCGGGCAAAGGTGGTTCCTTGGAGAGAACCACATCCCCAGGTGTGATGGGCGAAGAGGAGCCGCTCAGCCATCAGCTGGCGTCTTCCGGCGGGAGGCAGGGAGGCTGGGCTCGGGCGCGCTACCCGCAGGGAGCCTCTGGCGCTCGGCTAAAGGCAGGAAGGTGGGGGCCGGGACCCAAGGCGCCCCTGGCACCGCCTTCTTCTCTGAGGTGTGTGCCGATTCTGGGGAGCACCTGCTTTTTCTCAGTTAGGGAGGTGCCTCTCTTTGCTCTGGTCCCAGGACATGGCACCCTGATGTGAGACTTGGCTGCTGGGAATAGGGAAGGGGTTTCAGCATCTCCAGGCAACTCGCAGATACGTGCAGAATGTCTTAATAACATCTGAACATGTGAAAGTTTAATAATAAAAAAGCCAAGAGAGAATCTGTACCGTTAATGTTGATGTGGGCACAAATGGGGAGATGTGCTTTCTGGAATGGACCTTTGTTTTTCTGGAATAGCAAGCATCAACATAGAAAAAGTGCATGTCAAAGTAGAAGGAAGTGTGGAATCAGATACCTATTTCCTGTCATCCAGTTCTGTGTGAGTTTCAGAAATGTTCCTTACCACTACCTGGGATAATGAAATGATTTCTTAGGCAAATGAGATGGTTTCCTGTTTCCAAATGTCATTTCCTCACATAAAAATGAGCTTACTAAACAGACCCAGAAATTATTACAAGATCCTATAACCCATTTTTAAAACAATTAAAAACATGCTGCCTGTCTGGTTTCCCATGTTCTGGCGAAGATACATATGACTGCTTTTAAAGAAAAATAGCAACATAAAGGAACATTTAAAAGAATGCTATTAGTTTAATAACTGAAACTTCATTGGTGGATTTCATTCTCTGTTTTGCATGAGACATCTTTAATCCTTAGAGGTACGGTGTTTGTATTCACCAGTCAAAAGAACCAAACTTCATCATCACAGCTCACAAAAATGAGGGACTCTTCTGTACCCTCTATGTTCTCCATCTGATTTCCTTGTCTCAATCATCCCGGGAGGCAAGTGCTGCTGCTCATTGTACAGACAAGGTCTTTAGGGTCACAGAAATGGGGTCAGAATTCAGAAAGTTCTCTGTCTCACTTTTCATCAATTTCCTCCTCCCCAAGGCCCACTCCCGCTGGGCTTCCTCCAGTCCCATGAGGGATGCAAAGGGCAAAGGGCATGTGAAGACTTAGGTGACATGAGGTCCAGGCCGCCCACAACCTCAGTGAGCCAACAGGGGAGAGAATATACAAAATCTGCCCTATGAGGTAAGCATCTGCTTTCCCATTCCCGCCCCAGGAGAGAGGGCAGCAGGGCCTTCCTGAAGACCCTTTTGGGGGCTGATATGGAAACATCATAGAAGGGAGGGGAATGACGTGGCAGATCCTGAGAGAGGAGTCTGACGTCTCCCAAACTTGGGGAGGCCAAGAGGTAGTGGCTAGTGGGTGCCAGACCTGTGGTCAGTGAGGGAAGGGAGCTGTTAGGGCCTGTGTGGAGTGCCTGGAAAATGGAGGTGAGGGGCAACACCAGGACCCTCCACTGGCCTGCACCACACACACCCAGGGTTCCCAGGCCTAGGGGAGGGAGTACTCTCAATTTTTAGAGGCTACATTTTGTTTTAGAGAAATGAAGGAATGTGCCATTTCTTGAACTTGATATTGTGACTTACTGAGAACCAAGTGTGGCTCCACATTTGGTTTAATGTTCTGTGTCACGGTCTTGAAACTCTTAGTAACTTTTGAACAAGTAGCCTCACATTTTCTTTTCACACTTACGTGCAGATTTTGTAGACAGTCCTGCTAAAATGCGTGTCTCAGCCTTCCCCACAGGGCAAGAGGGTCAAGAGTCTTCTATCTTTAGGGGAAATTTTAACTAAGAGAGCTTGAGCAATTAATGAGAAGGTTAACGCACTGGTAGCTGCATCACAAGCACCTTGTGTTTATACACACTGTTATATTTCTATAATGCTCGTTTGCCAAAGGAGATAGTGACACACGTCTTCTCTATAAAAGTAGAGTTAAATATAATGTCAGTGGCGCTATGCCACCTCATCACTCTTGTTGGTGCCACTATGGCACCCAGTCACTGTGGGAAAGAAACAGCCAGGACGTGAATAGAAGTACAATGCTTACAATGCTGGCAAGAGGTGGACTTCGCATGGGTGCAGGGAAGCCCCAAGTAACCTCTGCCATGGCCTTTTATTGAAGCATTATACAACAGGTGTGGGAGGCCCAGGTATTAGAATCAAGTGCTTAATGGTCCCTATGTGCTCCTCTCCCACGGGCTAGACTCCCACCCTGGCCTCCCACAATTGTTCAAGGTCCAACACATGCTTGCTATCCAGCAACAAATCTTATCTCATTAAAGCGCTCAGTTGCTTGAGGGCTTGTCTCCAGGCTGCAAAACATCTCCATGTCGGCTAGGAGATTGTCCCACTCCCAGCACCGCCCTCAAGAACCAGTGACCGCTCCTATAAACCTGGTGCTCAGTCTCCTACATACAAACTTAATACATATTATTATGAAACTATAATAAATATCAAAACCACACAAAAAAGGGATAGTGGAGATAAAAACAGAGGGCTTGCATCAGGGGGCCATTTTGGAGTGAATTCCCACGGAGAGGATTCGAAAGTGCCAAAGAGCCCTGAGCGGTAACACAGGTGCCACGTTGTCCCCCGCTCCGTCACAGCAACAAGCCCATGCCTAACACTGACAGTGTGGAGTTTTTTCTCCCTACAGAGTTAGCCCCCTTTTGTCCCTTTCCCTTCATTTGCTCAGATCTTCAGAAGTTATAAATCAATCTGGAATTTTTGTATACATTTGGAGCTGAATAATTTGCTTTAAAAGCTGTCAGATCCTGACATTTATGATGTCTCTGCAATTTGTTCCCAGGTTCTTGAGGCTTAGAAAGATCCTTGATAGAATGAGGATACCTTTTTTCAAGGTTCTGATATGATACTTCAGCCTGAGAGTTCCAGAAGCACCTCAGAAGTGCCCGGAGTGTGTGGGAGGGCTGGCTCTCACACACTCAGGAATGAGAGGCCAGAAGAATGGGTGTGACAGGAGCTAGGAGGCTGGGGTGTGGCCTCCCTCCTGACACTCGCCCTCCCTTGACTGGTCTTCCCTCTCTATAATTAACATAGGACCACTGCCTCAATTTTCTTAGAAGTACCATTTATCACTCACTCAGAAAATATGTATTCAGGCACAGAACAAAATCCTAAGAGTGAGCTTCTGTTGACAACTTCAGGAACTTAACCACAGCAACAATTAACAGCAGGTAGACTTTGTTTATTTATATGTTTGCTTATTTTTACTTATTTGAGACAGAGTCTCACTCCATCACCCTGGGTAGAGTGCTGGGATCTCATATCTCAGAGCAACCTCAAACTCCTGGGCTTGATCAATCCTCTTGCCTCAGCCTCCTGAGTAGATGGAGCTATTGGAGTGTACCACAATGCCCAGCTAATTTCTCATATTTTTGGTAGAGATAGGGTCTCACTCTTGGTCAGGCTGGTCTCTAACTTCTGAGCTTAAGAGATCCTCTTGCCTCGGACTCCCAGAGTGCTAGGATTACAGGTGTGAGCCATCACGCCTTGCCCAGCAGCTAGATTTTATTGAGCTTTCTGTGTCCTGTTCTAAGCTTTAGGGTCCTGCTGCCTAGCATCAGGACCCCTGTTAGGTCCTGTTCTAAGCATCTCTCATGGATGATTCTGTTCAATCCTCAAAATGACCCAAGGTAGCTGAGTTTTTTTATCATCCCCTCTTAACAAATAAGAGAAATAAAACAATGAGAAGCTGAAGAAATTGACTCAAGCTAGCAAGTATTGGAGAAAGAATCAAAATCAGGCTAGGTGGGGTAGTATGATGGCACTTGACCTTCCCAGAAAAGTGAAGAAAGAGAAAGTTCATTAAGGACATTAAGGACTCCACAGTGAGGATGCAAGCTGACACCCACTGAGAAATTCGGGATGTTTGGACGTGAGTGAAACCCAGGGGCAGCAGCCTCATGGGAAATGGTTAAGAGCTCTAAAACCATCCCATAAGCAGACAGGAAACACTGGTACCCTCATCACCCTTCTCCCTAGGCAGTGACCAGATAGGGATAGCTCCTGTGGAGGCCCAGCCAGGCCAGGGACATGGGTGAGCCACGTCACTGACAATGAGCCATCATTCTGAGTGCTTCCAAGAGCAGGGCAGATTACCTTCTGGTCCTGCCCACCCAAGGGCACGGGGCTAGTTTTCTAAAGAAGGTGCTAACAGTTGAAAGGCTGACCCATGGGAGACCTGGTCTGTAGGAGCTTGAAGGAAACCAAAAAGAGAGCTTGCTCTGCTTTGGGTCCTAATGGCAAGGTTAAGGCAGGTGGAGACAGTATTTCCTCCAAATGACCAGAACAGCTGTTGGAGCTAAACCTACAAGCTGCCACATCCAAAGCAAAAGAGGAGCGTATAAACCTCATGAAATTGCCAGTGAGCTGGGTCATAAACCGCAGAATATTGCCAACTGCGTTTGTTCATTCCAGGTCAAGCTGGTTAGCAGTAGAATAGCATCTGTGGCCAGAGGAGTGGAAGTTGACATAGAGGTCAGATAAGTAAAACAATCAGATAGTAGCCAGAATGGTGAAGGCAAAGGGCCGATAGGGCCCATGTACATGAACCACCCCAAAGAACCCTTGAACCCATTGGAAGCGACTCCCTGTGGCTACAAGGATTTCCCTGAGCTGGAGGCCAAGGCCAGTGTCCTGTGAACACTGTTCAAACCCTATTCTGAACAAGCGTGGCCAGTGAATGAGGGTTGTGTTAACACACAGGCACCCATGGCTTGGTGGTCGTGAGAGGGTTCTTGGAGGAGGTAGACACTGAACTTAACCTTCAATGACAGATGGGAACTAAAACATGTCCAGAGGAGAAGGTGAGAACCAGAAAAATCTAAATTCAAAATAGTATAGGTATTTTGAAATAGAGAAAGTCACAAAATAGTGTGGGTACTATGATTCCTTTTTAGTTAAAAATATTATGAATATATACATATGCATATAGACATATGTTTATAGGCTGATGTAAGGAAAAATACATATTAAAATGTTAAGTATCTTGTCATTATAGGGTGGTTTCATTTTTTTTCTTACCGGCATTTTCTAATTGTTCTGTAGCAGGCATGTATTATGTCAGTAACATGTTTTTAGAGGCTAAGGAATACAGATTGCCCTAAGTCCTGTCACCATGGAAGACGATCCATGTAGGAAGCTCTGACTGTGATTCTTTCAAGGTATTACAGAAATAGTGAACACCACTAATTCGTACAGTTCCTAGTATCTATAACAAACGTTGTGAGCACGTGCTCTCTAGGTTGGATTCTCTCTCCACACCTTTCTAGCTAGCGAAATAATGGTAGTGTGTACCTCTGAGGCTCTCTATGAGGACTCAACAAGACAGCACACACCAAAACCTGCCACATGGTGAGCACAGATGTAAGCTGTTCCCATGGATTCTGTGCTTATTCTCTCTCTCTCTCTCTCTCACACACACACACACACACACACCCAGAACCTTATTGGAACCCAGCTCCTAGCCATCCTGGGTGGTTTTTCAACCACCCAGAGCTTCTCAAATGCTCCCATGCACACAAATGACCTGAGGTCCTGACCGAGAAGGTCCAGGGTGGAGGCGAAGACTCCACTTTTCTAGCAAACTTTGGTGGGACGCGCTCTGGGATGTGAAGTGAGGATGAGTTAATGTCTTCCATGGACTTCCTCCAGGAACAAAAAGCTCTTAAACATGTCCAGACGTAGCCTGCCCTGAGCACTCCCTTCTCTTGCTGGTATTACATCATCCCACGCATCAGGAAACGTAAGCACCTGCTGCTCGTGTAAAACCCTGCGCTGGCTTCGGGGAAATCCAGGTATTTGTCATGACACAGGACCCCTGACCTTACGTGGCTTATCTCAGCACTCACACGCACAGAAGCGTCTCCTGGGTGCTAAATGAGGGCTGCAGACAAGGAAGGAGAGAGCAAGCCTCCGGGCTCTGCTGTAAGTTCCACAGAGAACTGAAATCCAAATCCGTATGTTGAAACGTGGGATGAACACACACTCCAGTTCAGGGTTGCAGGAATCGGTCTTTAAAGTGACGGCCACGTCTCTCTGTATAAAGACGTATTTCCATTGGGGAGGTGATGCTGGCTGCATTGTCAAGTTTTCATAGCTGCAAGTTTTTCTCTTTCCTCACCAGTGGAGGAAGGCTGGGTTGAGATAAGGAGATCGTCTGGAACGTAAATACCCAGGCTCATGGCTGCCCACACCACTGTGTCCACCAGGTAAAGGGACACTGTATCTCATTTGGCTGCATTCTGTAAGACTTTTAGCTCCTGCTTTATTCCATTTGAAGATTATTATTTGCTGTGAAAACAGTGAGGTCAGATTGGTATGGGTGGGGCTTGGAGCCAGGAATAAACACAAAATAGTCATCCCACAGGTTGTGAGTTATTATTAGGTTTAGGAGCTCCCAGCTTGTATGGGTCACCCCCCAGCCCAGCCCTGTGCTTTGGGTGGAGCTGTCTGGCACTTTTGGGAGAAATACTGCGTGTGTATTAAAACAGGCCCCTGCAAAGAGGACGTGACCTGACTGTAGTGAGCGACAATGGAAGAAGAGAGAGGCTCCTGGAAGTGATCACTAAGGCAAGTGACCAAACATTAGAATAAGTCCGTGGATGGCTATTGTACTAAAAGCAAGAACCCTTTTGGAAGTAAGGAATTTCTACCAAGCTGGGTCACTTTGGAATGGAAACGCCTGGAAAATGGGAATTTTAGAAGGGTCCTTGGAGTTGAACAGAGCTGAAGTTGGCTGAAGCTGCCTTGGAAGCCAGGGGCTAAGAGCCTGTAAGCCTGGCTCCCAGGAGGAAGAGGCGCAGGACTGCCTGTAGTTACAGGTGCTAACAGTGTTCTCGGCATTATAGCCTAGATTCTCCCACTACGCCCACGCCATGAGTAGTAGTGTTGACTCTCTTCCCAGATGTGGACGCTGAGACTTTAGGGAGGGCAAGAATCTTGCCCAAACCTATCACAAAGTGACTCTAGAACCTACTTTCTTAACCATCATTCTATGTCCTTAAAGAAAAAGACTGAACTGGAATGTTAGTTATCCCTGCCTCCATGAACCACACATCAGGGCCCGGTGATAGAAGCCCATCAGATCAGGGCTCTGGGGTTATAAGAGAGTAGCCAGGTTCCCCCTGCTGGTTTTCATGGGTGAAGACAATAAAACTGGAGATTGGAAACCACAATCTTCCACCATACCACTGCCATTATTTATAGAGCTCTTCCCAGGGCCCCAGGCCTGTGCCCCACACTCACATTCAGAGGCTGCACCTATTAACCCCACTTGACAGATCAAGGAGACAGGGCATGACAGTCATTAGGGGTGTACTCAAGTTTGCTCAGCCAATAAGGGATCAGCTCCTTTGACTAGAAAAAGTCAGATCTTGACTGTTCTGCTACGCTGCAGATGAGCCAGAGGCCTGGTAGCTGCAGGTGTGGGGCCACGGAGGACTAGGACCGTGACCTCAGCCTGCATGCTAGCCTACTAGGCCAGCGTAGGGTGACCTTGTTTTTTTTTTTTTTTTTTGAGAGAGGATCTTGCTCTGCTCTCCAGGTAGAATGCAATGTCATCATAGCTCATTGCAACCTCAAACTCTTGGGCTCAAGCGATCCTCCTGTCTCACCCTCCCGAGTAGCTAGGACTGCAAGGTTGCATCATCATGATTGGGTAATTTCTTCTATTTTTCAGAGAGATGGGATCTTAGTCATGCTCAGGCCAGTCTTGAACTCCTGACCTCAAGCAGGAGTCCTCCCACCTTGGCATCCCGGAGTGCTAGGTTTACAGGTGTGAGTCACCTTGCTTTGCCAGGGAGGCCACTTTGACTACTGCCTTTGACAAGGCTGAGAGCAGGTTGAGGCCAGAAGAAGCTTCAACAAAAGTTAAAACCATTTGAGCACAGAATATTCCATTCTTCTCTGTGGCCAGTTTCCCACTCAGCACTCAGAACTTTCCTCTGACTGGTGTCCCCCACCATGTTTTGCCAATGCATAATTCACCTCTGCATTTGTTCTATAAGGTACCACTGAGTGTCTCCCTTGTGCCAAAAATTGGGCTTTTGGTGGGATCGGCAGGACTATTTGATCAGCAGGCCCACCTTGAGGGTAAAGTCAGGCCAGGGCGAGGCCAACATCGCAAGTGGTGATTCCACCTTATACTCCTCCTCTACGCCTTCCCACAGGAATTAAAAGTTCAAAGAAGAAAAAATATCTTACCGCAGACACCATAGATGGAAAACCTCCGTGTGGTAGCTCATGAAAAACCAGTTTTCTTGTTCTAAAGGCATCTAGATCTTAGAGGGAAGGGAATTGGACTCTACAGAGATTTTTTGAGTTGTGCCACCCAGTGATGATAATGGGTATTGCATAAGTGCTTTGCAAATTCTGATGAGATGCTTGAGTCTTTGTTGGTTACTCATTTAATACATATCTCATTTACTCATTTACTCATTTTACATAAAATACATATCTTAGGAAATATCCAAGAAATAGGATATTTTCCCATTTGGGATCTAGAGCAGATTAACAGGAGAAAAATTTAGAATCTGTAACTGTTCAGAAACCCCAAATCATACAATGCCTTCATTTTTTTTTTTAATTTAAGTAAATTTATTTCAGGTTAATATGTAGGTACAAGCAACCAGGTCAAAATATTTGATTTTGTTAGGTAGAGTCCTCTTGTGGTTATTTTCCACACACAAAAGGTGTGCCAACCCCTCCCGTCCCATGCCCATTCAGTGAGAGCACCCCAACCCCCAGCCCTTCCCTCATTATCCCTCCCTCCAACTTGAATTGAAATGAGTTTTTCTCCTATGTGGGCATGCATTGGATTGTCTACTGGATCCCTATTAGTATTGAGTACATTGGACATTTGCTTTTCCATTCTTGTGACACTTTACTAAGAAGAATGTGTTTCAACTCCATCTAGGACATTACAAAAGATGTGAAGGCGCCATCTTTTTTATGGCTGAATAGCATCCCATAGTGTGCACGTACCACAATTTGTTAATCCTTCCTTAGTTGATGGGCATTTAGGTTGTTTCCACCTCCTGGTAATTGTAAATTGAGCTTCAATAAACAATCTAGTGCAAATGTCCTTATGGTAAAATGATTTTTTTTTCCTGGGTAGATACCTAGTAGTGGGGTTGCAGGGTGAAATGGGAAATTTAATTTGAGATCTTTGAGGATTCTCCATATTTCTGTCCAAAGAGGCTGTATGAGTTTGCAGTCCTACAAATGGTGTGAAAGTGTTCCCTTCTCTCTACATCCATGCCAGCATCTGCAGTTTTGGGACTTTGTGTTGTGGTCTAATCTTAGTGTGGTTAGGTGATTTCTCAGGGCGGTTTTGGTTTGCATTCCTCTGATGATTAGGGATGATGATGATTTCGTGTTTGTTAGCCATTCATCTGTTTTCCTTAGAGAAAGTTCTATTCATGCCTCTTTCCCAGTGCTATATGGGATTGTTATTTCATTTTTGTTGGTTAATTTGAGTTGTCTATAGATCCTAGGTTATCAAGCCTTTGTCCAATTCATAGTATGCAAATATCTTTCCCATTCTGAAAGTTATCTATTTACTTTGGTTGTCTCCTTAGCTGTACAGAAGCTTTTTAATTAAGCAATTTAATTAAGTCCCATTTATTTATTTTTGCTTTTGCAATTGCCACAGAACTCTACTTCATAAAATCTTTCCCCAGACAGATACCTTCAAGTGTTTTCCCCACACTATCTTCGAGGGTTGGTATTGTTTCGTGCCTTAGATTTAAATCGTTTATCCATCTTGAATCAATTTTTGTAAGTGGTGAAAGGTGTGGGTCCAGTTTCAGTCTTTTACATGTGGTTATCCAGTTCTCCCAGCACCGTTTATTAAATAGAGATTCTTTTCCCCAATGTACGTTCTTATTTGGTTTATCAAAGATCAGGTGGCTGTCACAAGGCTTTCATTGTTTTTACCCAGTCTACAGGCAACCCTAATCACAGGATGTTGGTTTGAGCCCCAACTTTTAGAATTCCTTTTTTTTTTTTTGAGACGGAGCCTCAAGTTGTCACCCTGGATAGAGTGCTGTGGTATCACAGCTCACAGCAACCTCCAATTCCTGGGCTCAAGCGAGTCTCTTGCCTCCGCCTCCTAAGTAGCTGGGACTGCAGGCGCCCGCCACAACACCCGGCCCTTTTTTGGTTGCAGCCGTCATTGTTGTTTGACGGGCTCAGGCTGAATTTGAACCTGCCAGCTAAGGTGTGCGTGGCTGGCGCCTTAGCCTGTTGAGCCACAGGCGCCGAGCCTAGAATTCCTTTTGACTTATTTTCTTTCTGGAAGGCATGCCCATTGTCCTATTGTCCTCTGCCAACTCTACCTCTCCACCCCCACTCAGGCTATGACTTAATGTCTACACAGGTCATACACAACACAACCACAGGGGGCGCTGTTCACACGAAAGTCTACATGGAGCAGACTGTCGGGTCTTAAACTTAGCAGCATTTTGGAAACTTTTGGGAGGAATTTAAACATTACTAATGTTTTGGTCCTCCTCCAGATAGTCCAACTTAATTGATCTGAGTTGCAGCCTGGTTTGGAATTTTTTTTAAGTAGCCCAGGTGATTCTAAGGTGCAGCCATATTTGAGAGCCATTCACTAGACTAGGAGGGTGCTCACTAGGGATGTGATACTCTTAGTAAAGTAGCACAAGAATGGAAAAGCAAATCTCCAGAGTTCCTCAAATTGGTCCTGCCCACCGCCCCTGGTCTGATACAATCCCCAGTGACCTGACCTTGCTTATAGAAGAGATCACAGACTAAATCCATACTTTTCTGCCTTCTATCTCATGTTTTCCCATTGGGATTGGAGTTGAGGGAGATGTAAGCACTGAGTCCTGATCCTTTGAGGAATCTCTTACACTTTCTGCATCCTTCTGGGGAGTGAGGAAGAGGCAGCCGTCTAATCCTGCTGAAAATTGGGAATATTTTCAAGAGTTTTGGAGATTGCCCAACTCTGGTGCTCTGCCCAGGGTGAGTATGCTGTTTTGATCTCCTGACTGTGAGAGTGATTTAAGCTCTTGGAAGAATCTGGCTCATTTCCCCTGGTACCTTGGTCATTCCCTGCTTGTAAATCAGCCACTTTTAGCAGCTGCGTTTTATTCTTTCAGTCCACAAGGGAACTGTGTAGTGTTTTGTTTTTTTTTTTACTGAATTAGCAACTTAATTGCACCAAATATCGCTTTAATGCCCCCAAAGAAATCACAGCAACTCCCAAAGGTGTCTGGCTTCCCCCTCTTCCCCTCTTCACTCCCCCAAACTCAAGGAGAAAGTTAAACTGTGGAAAATTCAAACTTACTAAATCATAGCCTCTGGAATGAACTTACTTTATTTTGCATATGTCAATAACATCAAATCCTGCCATATGAATGTAACGTCACCATTTCTATAACAACTAATATCCTTCAAATGGGAAGATAGGGGAGACAAAAAAATCCCACAAAAGTCCAGCCAGGTGACTCAAATATGATACACAAACAAGTCATTGGTATCATGAGTCAATCAAAAGCTTGTCTGTTTTACAACCCAGAGGCTCTATAATTCCTTGATGCTCTCCTGCGAATAAGAACATCTGTCTTTGTAAAGTTAAAGTCAAACTTCTTTGGCCAAAATCTTTCATTTGGCATGTGTATTTATACTTGGTACTTCAGAGTTATTATTTTTGGTTTAGTAGAGGGAGTCACATTTTTTTTTAAGGTCCAAATTCTTGAGCAGATATTTGAAACCAGACTACAAGGAGAGGGGGGGGAGAGGGAGAAAGAGAGAGAACCAAGTATGTAAAAGGCTACTAGTTGTCCCTCATACCTAATCTACCCTTTTCCCTTTGCAACTAGAAGAGCAACAAAACTGCATTTCCCAGAATCCTTTGCAGCTTGCTGTGGCCATGTGACCAACTTCTGGTTGGTGAGGCAGAAGCCATAGTATGGAACTTCCAGGAAGGCTTTCTTTTTTGTTTTGTTTGTTTTTTCAATGTAGTTTCATACATGAACAAGCATAGGAAGGCTTTCTCTAAGAGAGGTGAGGTATGCCCCCTTTTACCTGTTTCTCCTTCCTTCTGCTTAGAATATGGACACAATCCTGGAGTTTCAGCAGCCATCTTGGATAGTGAAGTGAGTTTGAAGAGGAAACCCACATGCTGAATGAAGATGACAAAGCAGAAAGGTAGGCACCTGGCCGTTGGTGACACAGGAACCAGCTCCATAATACCTACCACCAAACTTCCTATATGTGACAGAGAAATAAACTCATCTTGTTTAAATTAAAGTCATTTGTAGGTTTTAGTTACATGAAAACAAACACAATCCTAAGTGATACATTATGTTAGGGTAAAATTGATAAAAAAAAATGTAAAAGTCATTTCTCAAATTATGTTAGCACATTTTTCCCCATGTTAATCCATCTGCTAGTCCAACTTTTTTTTCCTTTGCCATGTTTTGGAAGAATAAGGCTTGTCTTGGGCCACATGTTAAATTGTTAAATACACAAACACTAATGAGAAAGCTGATTAGCAAAAAACAAAAACCAAAAGTCTGTGCATACTTTTTGTGATATCCTACACCATAGATAAGCAAAAGAAGTCCTCACAAAATCAGCATGTGGCCCACAGGCCACAGATTGGACACCCCAAAGTGAAGAACATTCTTTGTAAAGGTGTACATAATTATTTCTTATGCTCAGCAAGGTTAAGCAACTTGTCTGAAGTCACCCAGCTAATAAGTGGCATAGCCAATATCTTAATTGGCTTTCAGGAGAGCATGACTGAATAAATACAGCTGACACTCATACAACTTTGCAATGTTTGCTCTGTTTTCGATCATCATATATTATCGTGTTTAATCCTCACCAGACTGTACAATATTCAGGTCTGGCCTGAATCCATCCCAAACCCAAGGAGTGTGGTAGAGATTTGCTTATTCCAAAGATGTGGTCCCTCGTGGAGTCTGTCAGGCCTTTGTAAGAGTATCTCTTCTTCATCTACTCCCACCCCCACTTGTGAGTCAATGGTAATAGCTTTTGTGTAATAGAAAAGAAAAGATCTCCTGATTTTCTAAAGAAAGTATGTTTGCTAAGAGGATTTTAGTTATAAGGTGGTTACACAAACAAGGTTTGTTGATTTCCTAAAACTTTACTTTCAAATTTAGCCAGTTACTCTGTTGAGAATGGCAACAAGGGATAACACTTAACATTCAACCACTGACACAACTAATCAGGGAAATTAGAGATGTCAACCCATCAAAATTCAAGAGCGGGAAGCCCTTTGTTTATTTGGGCCATTCTGGTTCAGAGAGAACAGATGACAATGAACTTTACTCAAGAGAATTTTGAATCCTGCCACAAAAACACCAAGTAGGTGACAAAGCTGTCTGCTCAGTGAGAAGTCTATTATCCTATAGTGGGGCCTGTGGCGTGTCTGTAAGGACAATGTTGGGCCCTGGAGAGAGGCAATTCCCTCCACTTTGTCACATGAAAATTCATTGGCCCATCTTGCACATTGACTGAACCTTTACCCATATGATATTATAATGTTACCTAATACTCATGTAGACCTTAAGTTCGCTGACTTATCCAAATCTTTGAAACGTTGATATATTTCATTTTGCCATATTTTTCTTGAATCACATGGTTAAATATTACTACTGATCTCAAAAGAAAAGTCCACTTTTTGAAAGTTGCCAGGCTTACAATGACAAATACAACTTTTCACAAATTCTAATTTTCACTTGAAAGGTTGGGTGCTATCGCTGGCAACTAATACTATCAGTTATTTACCTTGACGTAGCAGGCTTACTTTGTTCAGTTTTGAGGAAAAGTCTGCCCATTACACACATCTGGATAACTGTGGTGCATCTGTCAGTCATTCGAGTAAAAATGGTGTCTGTGAGAATGAGCCTCATTCAGCTGGCAACCCAATCCCAGAATTGCTGCCCCTCCAAGCAATCCTTACGGCTGTGCAGGCAGCAGAAGTGTGTTGCACATACTTTCCACTTTGTCACACAAGCTACAAAAAGGATATGTACTCGAGGACAGAGATTTACTAAAATTAATTTTTACTGCTTCAGTAAGGGCACTTGTAAGTGAAACTGTCCACTTTATTTATTTATTTATTCTTTTTACTGTGTATGGTGATGAAGAACATAATGATTGCTGGACACTTTGATGCTTGTTTCAATTTCCTATACTAATGGCTGCAGTTAAAAATTGCTATAAACTGGGTGGCTTAAAACAACAGAAATTTATTCTCTCACAGTTCTGGAGGTCAGAAGTCTGAAGCTGAGGCATTGGCAGGGCTAATGGGAAAATCTACTCCTTGCCACTTCCATCTTCTGTGCCTGCTGGCATTCCTTGGCTCATGGCTGCATCACCCCAATCTCTGCCTTTGTCTTCACATGGTCTTCAAGGTCTCCTTCTGTTTCCTTCTTATAAGGATAGGTGTGGTTGGATTAGGGGTCCACCCAGATGATCCAGAAAAATCTCTTCTTCTCCTTAAACTAATCATATCTGCAAAGACTGTTTTTCCAAAATAAAGCAACATTTCAGATTCTAGAGATTAGGACCTGGTATCTTTGGGGGCAGGTAAGATTTTTCAGTTTACCATGGTGCTATTACGTCAATTGGTACTAAGGCACCAGCAGTTTGACTCACCACCACTTTTGCAACATCAGTGCACATGTCCATGCAATAAAAAAGGTAAATAATGTTTTAGAATTATTTAATTAGTTTGACCTTGAACAACATCCCCCCCCCAAAAAAAAAGAAACTGGTCTCAAGGAGCCCTAGGGATCTGTGAGGTACACTTTGTTAACTGCTGATTTAAGTGAGTAGATATTGGATATACAAACAGAATTCTGTGCTACAGGAGGTTGGAAGGAAAGCTAGTCCTTTCGACCCAGAAAATGGGTTTGCTTTGGGGAAATGGAAAAGAAAACGTAAGTCTCACCAGTCTCAAATGATAGCTAAAGCCACAGGACCACATCCTCTTTTGGAGAAGCATTTTTTGCTAGAGTTCTTTGGCTTTCACAGAGTCCCTGAAGTTATGGGGATGTGCACAACTCTGGGGAGGGACCAGAGCCTCAGATTACCTAAGAGCTCTGGCCCCTCCAGGAAGAAAGAACAACAGGGCCTTGCAGAAGCCCCTCTCCTGGGAGGGACCTGCAGAGTTAACCCTGCAGCTCTTCCTTCTGCTGAGGAATCAGGTTGCTCTCAGATTCACTTCTTAAACTACAAAGATGTTGGCTCTTCCGGAAGGGAATTACTACCTGCTGGAAACAGTTTCTTAAGGCATGGCAGTGAGGACGTCTTGGGGAAACCATCAGTAAAGATGCACGGGGATCTGATGGTGATCTCCATGTGTGCTGGAGGAACCATCAGTACAGATGCACGGGGATCTGATGGTGATCTCCATGTGTGCTGGGGGAACCATCAGTACAGACGCGTGGTGATCCGATGGTGATCTCCATGTGTGCTGGGGGAACCATCAGTACAGATGCACGGGGATCTGATGGTGATCTCCATGTGTGCTGGGGGAACCATCAGTACAGACACTTGGTGATCCGATGGTGATCTCCATGTGTGCTGGGGGAACCATCAGTACAGATGCACGGCGATCTGATGATGGTCTCCATGTGTGCTGCTGCTGCGCTCGACAGTGGCCAGCACAGGACTTTAGCAACAGTATGTGTGAAAAAATCTTTCACATACATGAAAGCTCTGTTCCCTCCCCTGAGATTTTAAGTGTATGTGTTCATGAAAAGGGGTATTCATATAAGGCATGGTGGCTCACTCCTATAGTACCAGCACTTTGGGAGGCTGAGGTGGGAGGATCGCTTGAACCCAGGGGTTTTGAGATGAGACTGTGCAATGTAGTAAGACCTCATCTCTCAAAAAAGAAAAAATTAGTCTCGGTACCTGTGGCTCAAAGGGCTAAGGTGCCAGCCACATACACCTGAGCTGGTGGATTCGAATCCAGCCCGGGCCCGCCAAACAACAATGACGGCTGCAACCAAAAAATGGCCGGGCGTTGTGGCGGGCGCCTGTAGTCACAGGTACTTGGGAGGCAGGAGACTCACTTGAGACCAGCAGTTGGAGGTTGCTATGAGCTGTGATGCCACAGCACTCTATCCAGGGTGACAGCTTGAGGCTCTGTCTCAAAAAGAAAAAAAATGTATTCATATTACAATGTATTTGTAATACATGGACATATATATCACAACTGTGTCTGTGTGTCTTGTGTGTTTACCTATTACATCTGTAAGCAACTGAGCAATGAAAATTACTCAAGGACTCAAGATGAGATTCACAGTAGATGTGAAGAAATCATCTTTCTCTCTCTTCCTCCTTTATTCTAAAAAGAATTTTATGAACAGATAATATGCAAATGTGGTAAAAATTATTGATTACCATAGAATGAAAAATGAGTCTTCCATCCTCCACCTCAGAAATAATTATTACCAGTTCTTGTTATGTTTATTTATTTATTTATTTATTTTTATTTTTTGAGACAGAGCTTCACTTGATCACCCTTAGTAGAGTGCCATGGCATCATAGCTCACAGCAACCTCAAGCTCTTGGGGCTCAAGAGATCATCTTGCCTCAGCCTCCCATGTAGCTGGGACTATAGGCACCTGCCACAATGCCCAGCTATTTTT
>CAUYON010123737.1:0-28232 GCA_963573935.1 Arctocebus calabarensis | reverse complement strand
AGCTGGCGGGTTCGAATCCAGCCCGGGCCCGCCAAACAACAATGACGGCTGCAACCAAAAAATGGCCGGGCGTTGTGGCAGGCGCCTGTAGTCCCAGCTACGTGGGAGGCAGAGGCAGGAGACTCACTTGAGCCCAGGAATTAGAGGTTGCTATGAGCTGTGATGCCACAGCACTCCATCCAGGGTGATGGCTTGAGGCTCTGTCTCAAAAAAAAAAAAAAAAAAAGAAAGAAATCTAGACTTTTCTCCTTGCACAATGATTCCATGTGTGGGACCTTCTGATGACAGCCTGAAGCCCCATGCATCTGAAGGTGCTCTCACGATGAGGCAATGGAGGCCAGGGAACGTGTGCCCTGGAGAGCATGACCTCAGCCCTCCACAGCACAGCTCTCCCCTGGGTTATGAAAAGCAGTGCCTTTCACTAACCTAGCACCTTGAATGAATCCAAGCCAGGTTAAAGAAAACTCTCTCACCTAGAGGTGGTGTTCCCAGACAGATTGTGATACCATGGGAGACAAGAAACTAAGATGTTGAACATGACCAGAACTGAAAATTCAAGAGCTTTCTGCAGGAGCTCAGCGCTGCTGTGGAGTGTAGCCACCTGCTTTCAGCATTTGACAAGGCAGAACAGGGCCACAGTCTTCCCAAGGGTTTCAGTGGAACTTCGTGAACTCAGAAGATGAACACAAACAGCTCTGCCACATGGCTCAGTCTTTACGGGGGACACTCCGTAAAGCTGAGTGGCACAGTTTTGGTCCGGTCTCCCAGGCTCCTAATTATCAGTTTTTCTGTTACTAAGGTGCTGCTTGCTGGCTCTGGCTGTCTTCCCAGGGTTGGTCTGTTGGGTTAACTAATCACTATGTAAATGTTTTCCAAATAAGTTGAGAGTGCTATATAAACATCAAACCATCCAGGAAGAAACACCAAGGTGTTATCAACACCACAAGAGTTAAGAATTTAGACAAGGCCATGGATTGGCCAATGAGATTCACTTAGAGTCCACCAGAAATTAAGACCTACAGAGAGTCCCCAAGACGCACGAGGGCCTTCAGCGTTGCCACAGCCCTCAGACTCACTCTGAGGCTATCATCTGACCAACTTCAGAAACAGACGACTCTGCTTTTGCTTGGTTTTGTATGTACGTTTAGAAATGCAATGCAAAATAATTTTAAGACTTCCCTTTTTCAAAATTGAAAAGGAATTTGTCCCTCTAAACCAACAAAACATAGGAATAAAACTCACAATGTACTGAGATTCCTGATCTTGTCTGCTGCTTTGAATTTGATAAACTATCGTGCCCCACTCTTTGGGAGGTCACTGTATTTGCATAAATAAAACCTCCGTCATTTTATAGTTTTCCCTTCTACAACGCTCTCAACCTTCCTCCTTCCACAGACACCGTGCTTAGAAAAACACTCCTTTGACTTAAGAGGGGAGGGGGACGCCCCACCCCTGTGGAAAAAATGCTGAGACTGAAACACCCAGGACTTGTTACACATGGTGACAAGTCGTCAGTACTCATCTGGCACAGAACGTATTTTCACTGGTTTATATTATTCCCCAAATGTTCACCAGTAATTTCATGTGCAGGAATTTTTTTTTCTCTCTCTACTTGGCAGAATCCTTTAAGGGTAAGATCCACCACACCTTCTGTTTCTTTTAAATCTTTCCCCAAATGCCCAGAACAGCCCGTCTGGTCTTCACACTGGGACTCGGTAAATATCATGGACTTAGTATGTGGGTATTTTTGAGATGAAAGTTACCCCCAATGAGGGCTATAGAACAGGGCCCGTGAAGTGGTGAAGTGCCTGTTTCTTCCACATACACACTTCTCCTTCTCCCATTCCACCCCTTTTCAGAAGCATCTTCAGGATCAGACACAACCAAGCAGAAACAAACACTGCCAGACTGCGCTGCACAGAGCTGTCTGGAGCTCACTTCAGCGGGCTGGGAACTAAGCCAACGACTCGCAAACTTCAGCTGCACGTTATTTGTTATAGATGAGTCTTTGGAGGACAATCTGGACTAAAACATTTTCCCGGTGCCCTTGATTACAGAATAAGAAAAAGCGTCCAGCCAGAAGGGTGGTTCTGAGGGTTACATATGACAAGCAAGTGCGATTAGCTAATCCTAGAGAAAATTAATACAAGAGGGGAGTTGAGAAAACCAACAAGAGAATTCACCTTGTTGGGTGAATTCACAAAGGAGGAGTGAACTGAAGAGGGGAGTCTCTTAAACCGATCAGCCGTAGATGGACCTTCAAAGAAGAACTCTGGGCGGCACCTGTGGCTCAGTGAGTAGGGTGCTGGCCCATACACTGAGGGTGGCAGGTTCAAAACCAGCTCTGGGCAAACTGCAAAAAAAAAAAAAAAGGCGAACTCTGCAGAAAAGAGAGGGAGAACGGGAAGAGGGGGTGCTGGGTCTACAAACACCATTATGTCACTGAATGATAAGGGGATGTCAGAGCTTCTTTGACCTTCAGAGGCAGACAATGGATAAATTTAATGTCAAATAAAAGCAAAAAGGATGAAATGCAGTTGGGAATTCAGAGAAATGCTTTTTTTTTTTTTAACTTCTGAACATTTAACTAAGAGCCCAGCTTATATCAAGTACTTTGGCATCTCACTTAGTCCTCACAATTATCGTAAGTAGATATGATTGTTTTCCCATTTCAGACATAGAAATTGGGGTGTGGAAAAAGCATTTTTAATATGGGGGTGAAGCCAAGATTTGAACTCTTGTATGACTCTAAATTATACTGTCCGACAATCCTTCACCTGCACACAGATCACACAAATGGTCTGGCGAGATGACACCACTGGCAACCCTCTGGCCTCTATCTCTATTGTTAGCTGAACGGTTCCGAGTAGCAGAAACCACCAAGGAATATTCCTCAGCCATAAACTTTTCCAGTTGGAATTGAGAGAGGCAGGATTCTTTCCTCCTATCTCCCTTTACTGTGTAATGACAGCCTACAAGGTACTGGGGATACACAGAAGAAGCATTCTCTTTTTTTCTAAATCACCTTTGGGACTTAGGGGATGGAAGAAATAACTTGTTACATACAAATCATCATGAAGAGTTCCATTATCTTCAATAACAGCTGTTGGACCAGGAATTGATCATTGTGACTTTCCACAAATAAACATCTAAGTATTAAAGTGCCTAATCTATGCAATCCAGCGCTTTCCAGAGTCAATTTTTAATTGGTACCCCCAGTGGTAGGAATCTTACTCAGAGATTAAGAAAGTTGAGTTTGAGTGATAAACCCTCTTTCAAACTACAAAGAACAATTCCAGTTTTATTAAGACTGCCATAAGCCAGGTCTCTCTTCACCATCTACCTTTTCAATCAAACTCTGAGAAGGCTTTATGACTCCTTTGGAATAAAAAGGCCAGTGTGGGGGATATTCTGGAGTTATAACTGGGGATGATAAGAGGCAGATGCACAGAGCCATTAATCTAAACATTTACCACCCAATAACAACCTCTAATGAGAATTATTCAGAGCATTTTCCTTCCAAATAACTGAAAACAAGGCTGCCAAAGTGCTGCAGATGCTGATAGGATGTCCATTGCCCCAGCTGATGAAATCACAGTGCCAAGTGGAACTGCAAAAGAAACTGGAGATTTGGCTGGAATAAAGAAGAGGCTTGGGGGGGTCGCAGCTCAGTGGTTAGGGCACCAGCCACATGCACTAGGGCTGGTGAGTTCGAACCCAACCTGGACCATATAAACAGCATTAACAACAACAACAACAAAATAGCAGGGTGTTGTGGCGGGTACCTTTAGTCTCAGCTACTTGGGAGGCTGAGGCAAGAGAATCGCTTAAGCCCAAGAATTTGAGGTTGCTGTGAGCTGTGATGTCACACCACTCTACTGAGAGCAACATAATGAGACTCTGTCTCAAAAAAAAAAGAAGAGGCATGTGAATTGATGTACTTTACAGTGTCCAAGCTGTGATCGAAGGAAACTTGCATGAATGGTAGCTGTGCCAAAGGGGACGTCTGTTCTGGGTTGAAGGGAGTGAAAAGGGGATAAGGTCTGGCAAGTGAAAACCAAATAACAAATAAGCACAGTGCCAGAGCCCCCAGTCCAGGCTTTTTATTGCCCTTCCAGATGGTCTAGCAGCTGAACAGCTCCACAGAATGACTGGATGCCCCTGTCACCTCCGCCGCCTTCCTCGAGAGGGCATCATAATAGACACTTTCAGACTAGTGTTCAGATATAACTGTTGGGGGTTCACAGACCAGGCAGTGACCCTCAGGTGAAACATTTAGCTACTTTAGAGCTGAGTCAAAGGGATGAAGACCAACAAACACTGGCAAAACTTTCCATTCACGCCTTTAACTCTCACCATTTGGCAACTCAGAGCCTAATAATGTCAATGATCAAATTAAAGTGTTTCTTTTCTTTTTTCCTTTTCTGAAAATGCTTTAATCTGTTGCAAAGATTTCCAAGCTTACCATTTTGGACTAATTCTAGTATAAAAAGAAAGAGCTATAAGAATAAATTCAATTTAAGCAAAAAACTCAACAGAAAAAGGAGTAGCTGCCATTTGGGAGTTTATGTAGAAGACTCCTGCCAAAAATCATCACTGCTCAGCAGCAAACTGACTACCACCAGCCAGCCTCCTCTCTGCTCAGACAGCACCTCACTTCTAGCTGGGTCCCCAAAGCACAACAGTATCACTGTAAATAAAATTGTGGATTAAAAATATAACACAAAAGCTTAAATGCCACTGCCCAGGAAAAAAGTCATTTATATTAAATAAATTTGAAAGAAACTAACCACCTTTGCTGACTATGCTATAAAATTTAACTAAGGAAATCCTGCTAATATTTATTCTAAAATGTAAACAGGTTTTAGTGTTTTACTATCCTGAAGGATACAGCAAACCCATGCTTTTTGTTAAACCTAATACCAGGTGGATTACCTACTAAAGTAGTTAATTCAGGGTAGCTGGAGGGTGAAGAAAACGCAGCACAATGTACATTCAATAGCATATAATCAACTACTAAGTAAAATTACAGACACAGAAAACAAAGCCACATGTTGGGGGTTTTTTTGTTTTTTTTTTTTTTTAAGGAGAAAGCTTATAACAACTTTCACTTCTTGAACCATACTTAAATTAACTTAGGATGTCTGAAGATATGAATATAGTTCCCTAGGGTTTAAAAGCTTGTCTTCTCACATCTGTAAATGATATTTTTTCAATTTTGCTTTTTTAGGTGAGCATCAGGGTCTTGAAGCTTTGTAATTTTTCCACCCAAAACTTGAAAAAAATGGTTAATTGTTAATATAAATTGCCGGAAAGAAGTGTTCCAATCCCATAATCTTTTCAAGATTGTGTTTTATTTGTAAATAGGACAAAAATATCTTTTTTGCAAGCTCTACTAAATCTCTCCATAAGCCCCTCCCCAACAGATGTGAATTCAATTGCCAGAATTCAAACCACCTTATTTATTGGCTTACAAATAAATTGGCATCTATAAAACCAAACCCTTGAAGGGCTGCTGTCTGAATCCCTCTAAAATGCTCTGGCTAAACTTGCCAAACGTTCATCAATAAGACCGATAAAATGTATTTTCCTTATCGACATAAAAGACTGGGGAAATGATAGTTTAAAAAGTCATTTGCAGTGACATTTAAAACAATTTATTTGAACATTTGACTCAAGATAAGAACAAGGCCTATATTAAGATTGGCTGTTCAGAATTCATTGCAGCCTTATTCCCCCCCCTCCTGACAGTTAACACCTTTTGATATAAGGGCCATTACAGATCTTAAATGAAAAAGGTATAAGAAAAAAGAAACCCACAGCATTCTGAGCAAGTACCTATTAAAATGACTGATCCTTGACATTTTAATGCAGAAACTGTGCCTCTGATGGCTCCTTCTCCATCGCCTTCCGTAAAGCCTTTCCATGTATTGGCAATATCTTTGTTGATGTCCAGCCCACATGGAACGTTCCTAAGTCCTACCCTTTAACTACACTGCAGTTCAAATTGCTTCCCTCTCAAGACTCACCAGAGAACAAGTGCAAATAAATCTGCAAACAAACTCCCTAGAAGTTCCCATCACCTGCCAGAGGACACTGTCAACAGCAGAGACACGGCAACTCACAAACTTTTTCTTTTCCAGCCAGCCCCCCATGTTACACTTAGACACAGTCTGGGAATTTGCAGAGATCCCTTCAGCTCCAGACCAAGACCTACCAATATTCCAGGTCACCCACCTATCAAGATAAAATTAAGCTGACAGAAAAAATAAATTTCCTTGCGGACTGCCAAGCCTCGGGAAGCTGCCAACTGACAGAAATTTGTGTCATGGCATCTAGGGAGACTCAGTCGGGGAACCAGGCACGGTCCCAGGAGCTCCGCTCACGGGCAGAGGCGGAGTTCATCCGAATTCTGGTCTTCCAAAGCCCCGGTTGTCCCAAAAGACAACTAGGAAATCTGTTTAGATTTAATACATTCAAGACTGAGTTGTATGTCAGGCTCCTCCACCCGAGAGGAATTCCTCAACGCCGAGAGAGGCTCTGTCCTCACAGCGCAGGTGTCTGGAAACACGACCCGGCAGGACAG
Source organism: Arctocebus calabarensis (assembly GCA_963573935.1). Classification (NCBI taxonomy): domain Eukaryota; kingdom Metazoa; phylum Chordata; class Mammalia; order Primates; family Lorisidae; genus Arctocebus; species Arctocebus calabarensis. The sequence continues at coordinate 21,646 of CAUYON010123737.1, read as the reverse complement.
TCTTTCCAGCTCCATGTTATTTGTACCTTAACCCCGGGCAGTCAGAGCTGCGGCTTGGAAAAGCATCTCGTTCAGTCGAGGTGCTTTCCCACGCCTCCAGCTCTTGTAATTTCACAGCAGGCGCTTCAGCCAGGGGCTGTTTCTGGTCAGGGGCCAGTTCAGCAGCTGCAGAAGCCCAGGCCCCGGGCCCTCCACACTTCCAGCCGCTGGACCCTGAGGCGATGCCCGCGGTCACCGAGCTCCTGCCGGTCTCAGCAGCTGCACCGGGGACGTCCGTCTAACTAAGCTGACCCCCGCACACTTCAGAGCTTCAAACAGCCGCTCAGGCAGCCCGGGCTCCACCTCGGGGTTCCCCACGCAGCTTTCCCTTCCGTTCTCAACCACCAGACACAAGCCAGCAGTCACCTTTTCTGCACCCTCCGGAGCTCAAGTTCGCTCCTGGACCGACGCACAGCAGCATCTTCCAGCTCCGGGCGGGGGCGGGCGCGCGGCCCGGGTCCCGGGCAACCTGCGCTGCGTCCACAGCCCCCTGCCCGTCGCCACCCTCAGAACCCCCCACCCCCGCAGTGTCAGCGGGCGCCCCGCCGCCTCGCCTACCTCCTGTCGGCCTCTCCGGGCGCCCGCGCAGCCGGCCGCCCGCCTCCGGAGCTCTGCGGAGAGGGAGACGCTTTGTTAGGGCTGCAGGAGCGCGACAACACTTGGCCGCCCGCGCCGCGGTTCCGGGCCGGCGTCCTTCAAAAGGACGGGGCTGGGGACCCGCGCGGGCGTCATTTCCATATGTAAAGACAGCTCCGACTCAGCGCGGCTCCCGGGGGCCGCGGCAGCCGCGCATCCTCCCGCCCCCGCCCGCGCCCGGACCCGCCCCCTCTCCGCCCCGTCCCCCGGGAACCACCCGGCCCGGACCCGCCTCGGGGACGCCGCTTCCTCCCAGCCCGCGGGGACTGCGTCTGGCCAGGCCCCCGCCCGGAAGGGGAAGCCCCGGCGTGTCCCCGGCCCCGTCGGTCCCCGGCGCGCAGGGCCTCGCCGACGGTGCGCGGGGGGCGCGGATCCAAGGCCCGGGTTGCGCTCGCTTACCGCGTCCCGGGCTCAGGCGCCCCGCGCCGTCGCGGGGACCATGGCCTCTGGCCACTCCGGGTCGGCGGCGGCGGCGGGACGGCCGCGCCCAGCGCGCTCGGCTCCCGGCTCGGCCGCGGCCACCCGGAGCTTTGGACGCCTGGGAGGAAGGGCCGGGCCCGCGCGGGAGGAGGAGTCAGGGCGACGCCGGCCCAGCCGCGGCTCCTCCTCTGCGGCCCGCACCGCCCCGGCCGCCGAGGGAGGAGCCGGAGGCGCCGCCTGAGCCCCGGCGGAGCCGCCCTCCCGGCCGAGCCCCAGCCGCGGAGATTTGAACTTGGAAATGCCAGGGCTCGCGGTGCGGGGCTGAGAGAGCTGCGGGGCCTGGCGAGTCCGACCCTCCGCCCCCTGCCTGTTCGTCTCCCGTTCCTTCCAAATGCGCCCGCACGAACCCCGAACCCTGGATCCCCTGCCCGCAGTCCAGTGCCAAGGAGAGGCCCCCGCCTCCAGCCTACGGGACCTGAAGATGGGGGTTCAGGAGCTTCTTTGGCTCCCAGGCGGCCCTGGGTTTCCCAGCCCTCGGGAAACATGCGCGGTCATTGGAGGGGATGTCCACTGGGGGACGGACCTACACTTGACTCCGAACCCTAAGGAGCAAGTGAAACTCTTCTACCAAGTCCAGCCTGGCTTCCACACCTGCCCACCACGACCCCATGGGCTCCCACCCGCTGTGCGGCCTTCCGCGGGTACATCCAATCCTCGGTGGCAAGTCACGCAGGACAGAAGCTCCTTGGAGTTGCCGAGGGTTTACTGTCTCCTCCCACCCTTATTCCACAGCTCCCGCCTCCAAGTCTGCTTTTCCCGGAGCCTGAGCTCTCCACGTAAGCCCGGGGGCGGTGGCCCAGGGGGCTACCCCTGAAGAAGGATCTTATTTATTACAGCCCACAAGCCTAGTTAAATGTTAGCAGGAAACTGTAGATAGGTCCCTTGTTACTGAGAGAACAAGCGGCAGCCAGGAGGGACACTAACATTTATCGAGAATCCAGAGTGCTGGAAACACAGAAATGACCTTGCCTAGTGCTCACACCACCCTTAGGAGGCAGACCCTCTCCCCATTCTGTCAGTGAGGAAGCTGAATCTCGGAGCGGGAGCGCTTGCTCAGTATCACACGTGGAGGAAGGCAGACCTGAGAGTCAAAATTGCAGAGGACACACACAATCCCTTCCAATAGGTCTTTCGACTTCATTCGTGTCAGTTTCCTGGTTGTGATATTGATTGATACCGTGATATTGTGATACCTGATTGATATTGACAGTTATGCAAGATGTTATCATTGTTTTAAAACCCAACTTTTCTTCCTTCACACAGAGCACCTGGGCAATAGGAACAAGAAGTAGTTCATGGGCGGTGCCTGTGGCTCAGAGAGTAGGGCACCCGCCCCATATACCAAAGATGGCGTGTTCAAACCCGGCCCCGCTGAACTGCAAAAAAGAAAAGAAGTGGTTCATGCTTCTGTCTCCTTTTCAACGCTGTGGGGGAGGTACACACACGCATATGCCCTATGCATGGCTGCCAGCCAGTAGTAACTATAACAAACACACACTTCATTTAGAGGCCAGCGAATCCGTTACCAGTATACTTACATCGGGGTCATCTTATAGATAAGAGAATAGTGCTCACTGGGCACTAAACAGCCAACTGTCTTGGAAGGTAAAAATGAAGAGGTGTTGTCTTTGTGTCATCTGATCTCTGCCATCGGAGAGTCATTCTGTTGGTTATTTCTCCAGCCATCCCCTTTTAACCTGCAAGAATCCTTTAAGGGTGAAATTGCTCATGAGCCTTAAAGCAGTGATCTTGGGGGGGTCCAGGGTTGTTGAAGGTGGCATTCTCTGGCTGTGGAGAAAGATCAGAATTGCTGGGGGTTGTGTGATTTGAGAAAACGTAAGTCATGCTTTCTGGAGAAGAGTGACTGGGGTGGAGTTAGTGCTAGGACTGGGGCCTGGGATCCTTTCCAGCCTCTGCAAAGGAGGAGAAGTGTGGAGCACGGTGACTGGGTGGTGTGGGCTGGAGGAACAAGCTTACTAAGAAAGATCATTTCTTGAACATAACATGCCTATAATTGGACAAATGGTTGGTCCTGGTCCAGACTAGAGTCGCTGAACAAAGCAGGGACTTCCCTTAGGGCCTATTGTTTGACCTTTTTTTCTATTAAATAAAAAACAACAGCAGATATTGCAGCCAACCTGCAGACCTAAAATACAGACAAGATAAGGAAGCAAAAAAAAAAAAAAAAATGTAAATGTTTACCCTTCCCAAACTGAATTTCATTCTTATTTGTTGCAGTTTATCTGTCTCTGATTTTAACTCTCATTTTCAATGGTACCTGTTTAGGGACCCAAGACTCTTGAGGTATTTGTACATGACATTTTCAAGTGGTTTTCTGCTACTTTTCACAGTATGAAACTGACTTTCTTAGACAGTTACACACTCTAAAAGTTAAATAAAGAATAATACATGGAAGAAGAAGTAATTTGGTAGTTATCAGAGTCAGGATAAGAAAATGAATTTGAGAAAGAGAGAGAATATGAATTATGAATTCATACATTTCCTAGAATCAAAAGAGTGACTTTTTTTATTTCTGGATGAGGACAGGTTACAGCTCCAACCAAACTCAGTCCGCCCTCTCCCAAGTCACAGGTGGGTATAAGTTATTGCTTATTCACAGAGTAGCCAAGTAGCCTGTCCCTCAGGTAGCAACTCCCAGCACCTTGGACACATCTGTGACAGAGGCTTTCTTATCTCTCTGACCAGCTGAACTCACAGAATAGTCTTCAGGTAAGTTGTAGAAACTGTAGGCCAATGGTTCAAGCAGTTATAGTCCAGCCCAGGGACTGTCTGGGTGAAAGAAAAGGGCATCACACTCTCCCAAGTCCCTAAAGAAGATTGGTGGTAAAAGGAGAAAGAGGGACATTTGGGTTCTGGACGTGCAACTCAAGGGCCAAGAGTTTCAGCAGCAAAATGTTGATGATTAGGAGGAAAACACAGAAAGGGGAGGGGAAAAGGACAGAAAGGAAACAGATTGTACACTACTGCCCCTGCAGGACCCTTATTAGAAATTAGGATTCTCTCTCAATATTTCCCCGTGAAGTATGTGAAAGAATGATAAAACAAGATTCTGCACTATTCCTTATTTATAAGTCTGTACCTAATATGATCCTGCAAGTCCTAAGATGTTCAAGGGAACCTGTGGCCTCAAGGCCTCTAGATCCCCAGTGCAGCTCCTTGACAAAATCCAAACTTCACAGAACTTTATTAAAAGGATTTCTTCTGTGAAATTTGGATTCAGTCAAAAGGCCACACTCAAAGATCCAAAAGGCCCCATGTGGTCCCATGGCTGCAGGTTTCCCAGCCCTGATTAAAGAATGTATCTTTCTTTCTTGGGGAAGCAAACTGTGCACACGCAAGGGAGTTAGGAATGCCGTTAGGTGGCATCAGATTCTAACCAGGTCCTCCAGCGGGGGACGGACACATAGTATACCTGGAAGAGAAAGGAGCAATGATTTCCCAAAACATGGTTTCCAGCAGGTGATTCTGACCACTGCCTTTTGCATCAGGGTCTAGATATTTTTTTTCCTGACATTCAAGGCTCAACCTGATCAGTGCATGTCCTCCACACTCACAGGCAACCTTCTACTCTGCTCATGTGTGCTTCCAGGCCTTCCCCCCACTGCTCTTTTTTTTTTTTTTTTTTGTAGAGACAGAGTCTCACTCTATCATCCTCAGTAGAGTGCTGTGGAGTCACAGCTCACAGCAACCTCCAGCTCTTGGGTTTAAGTGATTCTCTTGCCTCAGCCTCCCAAGTAGCTGGGACCACAGGCGCCCGCCACAACGCCCGGCTTCCCTCTACTGCTTTCTGATCATCAGTCCTAAGGCGCAGTGGAGGCCTGGTCTCTGTCCACTGCTGGTTACATGGCCCGGCACTTGAAGCGCGGCAGGAAGTGGTTACTGCACGCACACCTTTTGCACCTCATGGGCTGCGCATTTAGGTACTTTCCAAACGTGTGGCTCTCCTGGGAGAAGAGCTGGTTGCGTGGGTCTGCGTGGGAAGTGGGGGCATCCTCACTGTTGGAACAGTCCTTTCCATGCAGCTGAATTCTGGAAATGTTCTACTATTTTAAAGACTGTAAATGCCCAAAGGCTGCCATCATAGCTTCATTCAAAGGAGAAGGAAATGAAATTTTATTTTAAGAAATATTGGTGTTTCTTCCCCTCCCACACCCTTAAACACTTATCCAAAATGACATGAAACCTTTGGATGGAAAATGATGTAACATTTTTCCTAAGCAAAACTAATTTGAATTTTCTAGAATTTGATGTACACAAAAAAGAAATGAGAACCCAGAGACATATATATATATTTAAATACACACACACACACACATACACACACACATATATACACATATGTATATATATTTCAGAAACTTATATTTTTTTAAGTTCTCTCCGGTAGAAATACAACACGAACTACATGTGTGACTAAAAATTTTTGAGTAGCTACATTTTAAAAAGTAACAACAAACACATTAAATTAAAATGTAGATTATATTTAACCCAATATACTGCAAAATGTTATCATATCAATATGCAGTCAATATGAAACCCATCAATGAGCTACTTCATGCTTGCTTTCGTGGGAAGTCTCTGAACCCTGGTGAGTATTTTGCACAGGCAGCATGTCTCAGTTCAGACTAGTCACACGGGGCTGGTGGCTGCCGTATAAGCACAGTGTTGGAACAAGAAGAGGATTCTGATCCTGGGTTGAGGGAGGTTTTGCTCAGGATGTCACATCTCCAGGCCTGGGCTGGTTTCCACCAGCCCTTACCCTCTGAGAGGATTTCTGGCTGACCATGGAACAAAGCAAAGTGTTGAAAAACATTTTTTTGTTTCAAATTGTTGTCCACTAGACACGTTAGTCCCTCAAAGTTGTTTTTTGCAGTTTTTGGCCAGGGCTGGGCCAGGTTTGAACCTGCCACCTCCGGTGTATGGGGCCAGTGCCCTACTTCTTTGAGTCACAGGCACCACCCCCCCCAAAGTATTTTTTAAAATAAAATTTTGGAAGTAAATGGGCCAATATATACTATTTTAATACTTAGAAATGACTACCCTGGGCGGCGCCTGTGGCTCAGTGAGTAGGGCGCCTGCCCATGTACTGGAGGTGGCGGGTTCAAACCTGGCCCCGGGTAAAAAATGCAAAAAAAAAAAAAAAAAAAACTTAATAAAAGAAATGACTATCCTATAGGTCATTTGTTAAAGCACCCCCTCCCCACGTGTTTTCTCAGCGTCCACAGGTGTCCAGCAGAGAGAGGCCTGAAGGCTAGGCAGGCAGTGGCTGCTGGGCCTTGCCTGCCCTCCAGGGACAGTGAGAAGGACGCTTCTCCATCTTCCCCCTTCTTTCCCCCCACCCGCACCAGCTCCTGCCAGCATCCCCAGGCCCCAGGCTGTTTTCCGTGATTAATCTCTAAGATCTTGAAATAACTGAGTGCCCGATTTTCTTCCACTCTGCACATTTTGTAGGGCTTTAGATTCTGAATCAAACCAAAGCCAAAATGCAGGGGAAATGACCATTTCAAAACCAGAAAATGAGACCGGCAGGAAGAGAGCATTGCTGCCCATCATGAGGCCCTCGGGGAGTTAAGTGAATGAAGGGGGCATTTTTGCACTTGGGTTGGTGAGACAGCAATTACATAATGGCCTTACAAAAAGGTTTTGATCTGCATTTCACTTTCAATTGTGAGCAAATGAGTTTAGACCTCCTTGCACCCAAATACTGAGGTCAAAGTTGTGCTAAATCTTATGGCACTGGGCTCTGGGAGTCGTATTCAAATCTGCATAAAATGTCCCAGAGGCTGACGCATTGGGGCCAACGCTTCCATTCCCAGATGCCATGTTCAGCTCTAATAAAAATGTGTGTGGTCTGATTCTTGGTCACTGAGCTTCTCTCACATCATGCAGCCTATCTCTGGGTCCCTCAAAGTGCAAATAAGACAGAAGGAAACAAGGTCAGCAGGGAGGAACATAGTGCCTATTTATGGTCATAGGTTAAAATCGAGAATGAGAGACAGAGAGAGAATGAAACTGTGTGTGCCTGTTTTTAAACAGGCTGTAGGTGTGCTGAGCAGCTTCTGATTGTCGCTTCAGATCCTCTGTCTGCCCTTTCCCACCTGCATGTGCCCTAAGAGTCCAACCCAGATGTTCTGAGTTAACAGGCTGCACCCCACCTGGCGTCCCATCCGTTCAGCTACTGGGATCCCTGGGAAAAAGGGCTGGAAAGAGATGGAGCAGGAGGTTGAGGTGTTTATTTCCTCAGCTTGCTCCCTGTAGGGTCTCTGCAGACTGCTGCAACCTCTAAGATCACAGTTCTTCTCACATAGCACTCCCTACACAACTCTGTCACCCGCTGTCGATGAGGCCTACATTGGCCGTGGCACCCCTTCTTACGAGCTCCCAGGAAGTCACTATCCTTGTCCCTCTGCACCAAGCCCACACCTTTATAGTCGCTTTGATGTGAACTGCTCTCCAAACTCCAATGAGTTTGTCCACTCTTTTCTTCTGCGACTCGGTCGATCAGATTCCTTGCTCTAGAAAAATTTTCTTTTCTCCATCAGCATGATCCTCCTTGAATTCTTTCACTGCCTAGAATTTCTTTTTTTTTTTGGCAGTTTTTGGCCAGGGCTGGGTTCGAACCCGCCACCTTCAGCATATGGGGCTAGCGCCCTACTCACTGAGCCACAGATGCTGCCCTGCCTAGAATTTCTTAAGTCAGTTTTCCAGGAGTGGCCCCTGAGATGAGGATTTGGAGGCCAGAGAAGCACTAAGGATGAGTTATAGGAGTCTCCTGCAAGACAGGAAGACGGAGGGAGGAAGCCCAAGTCCCAGCCTCAGCGTCATGCTGGGTGATACTCTGGAGCATGAATTACACCTCAGAGTTTGCTCTGATGAGAGTTGGGGAGCTGGGCTTTCAATGTCCCGCACCAGTACGTCTTTGGTTCTGGCACCTCAGGGTCACTGTAAACTCCCAGCCTGAGGGTGAAACTCCAGTAGGCCAAGGACAGTCTTCTGAAGACAGTTGCAAGAGCCAATTCATTACCAAAGCAAAGTATGTTGCAGCCAGGGCGTGGGTGCACAGAACCAGCCAAAGGGATGCAAGGGCATCCGGACAGGGCACCATCAGTCTGTGCTTCACATACAGCTCCTGTAATCTGGAGGTGTCTAGGGAGGGGAGATACACCGATTATCAATTGGCCTAACAGTGGGGCTGTGGGTAGAGAAGGCAGAGAGACGCACGTTTTGTAAAAAGCACACCATATTTGTCAAATAGTATGTGCTCTCAATTAATATACTTTAGAGTTAGAAACAATCAAATCAACGTCTACAGTCTTCTTAAAAAGCAAAGGCCCTTTTGCCTCCTTCACCAGAGGCAGGTTGTAGCTGTGTGTGTGTGTGGCTGCTGACGGCGGCAATGGGGAGGTATACCGACACTTGCCGTTTTCCTCTGAAGCTTCTGACACTTGGAAATTTGTCATGGAAGCTTTTCTCATCTGCAGTTCAAACACTTTCCAGCAGGAATTTAGCTGAAGTTGAAATCACCATCTGGCATCTCATATTGAACCAGGCATCTCGTGAGCCAAGGATGTCTTCTTTTGGCAGCGACAGTGACTGTGATCTTTCAAAAATGTTTCTTGGGTTGGCATCTTAACTGAAGGGAGAAGCAGGCTGTCTTGGAATTTAGGGAGATATATGCTGAGCAAGTTGCCCCAGGAAGAAAAGCGCGAGGTGAAAAGTTGAAGTTTTGGGGTTTTGAAACTCTAGGAGTCATGTCTTTTTTTTTTTTTTTTTTTGAGACAGAGCCTCAAGCTGTCACCCTGGATAGAGTGCTGTGGCATCACAGCTCACGGCAACCTCCAATTCCTGTGCTCAAGCGAGTCTTTTGCCTCCACCTCCCAAGTAGTTGGGACTACAGGCGCCCGCCACAACGCCCGGCCATTTTTTGGTTGCAACTGTCATTGTTGTTTGGCGGGCCTGGGCTGGATTCAAACCCACCAGCTCAGGTGTATGTGGCTGGCGCCGTAGCCAGTTGAGCCACAGGCGCCAAGCCAATCATGTCTTTTATTAGTGAGCTAAAACCAGCTAGGAAAACACACACCCCAGCAAAATGATGGACAGCCCCAAAATGTTGTACAAGGAGTATTCACTGTGACTCAAACACGTTCGCCTGCTGCAGGGACCCGAGGGACCTAAGAAGTGTCTTTTCCCCCAAGATGTTCACTCTCTGCTGGCTGGAGAAATGGGGTAGCTGTTCATGCGGGGCGCTCCAGGCCCAGCACACCAGGACAGCAGCTGACGTCTGCCTCCCACCAGAGGCTCTGGGACCCTGTCCACCATTTCTGTGTCTCCTCCATCCATTCTGATGTGCTTCTCTGCCACTGGCCTCCATGTAGGACTCTTTCTCTGTGGCTGGCCTTGGGCTACTGTCCATGCGTGCAAAGAGCAGAAAGCGTGTGGGAGCTTCGAGCCTCGCCAGTGACGGCTCAATGTCACTTACCTTACAGAGGACATCAGTTAATGTCCAGAGTTCCCCTATGGAACTGAGCTGAGCCTCCCCCTTGGGACTTTGACACAATTCTCACCCTTGGTCTTTTCCCCTTCCCTGTGTTACTTCTCTTGTTCATTGACTGGTCTCTTCTGGGAGCTTTTCCTTAACAAAGTCCTTCCTGCAAATCCTCCTCTCCGGGTCTGCTGCTGGGAACCACCCAAGGGGAATAATACGAATGTGAACAAAGTTCTATGGGGGCACAGAACGGAGGGATTAATTCTGCCTGGAAATCAAGGAAGATTCCATAAAAGTCAAGGGCATTTAAGCAGAGCCTGGAAAGGCAACTTGGATTTTGCCAAACAGATGGTATAGAGAAATGTCATGATAAGTCTGGCAAAAATCCGCATTTGAAGGACTAATGCGAGTCATGGTGGGGAGTGGTAGGGCACGAGGCTGCTGAAGTAGGTTGGGACTAAGCGAAGAAGAATCTTGAATGTCATTTAATAGTCTGAACTTTTAAAAAATGGGCAATAGTGAGCCGTTGTAGGTTTCTGAGCAGGGGAGAAATATGATAAATCTCTCTTTCAGGAAAAGAATTAAATGAAAATACAAAGGAGGGTTAGAAAGATAAGAGACAGAGAGAAGAAGCCAGATTGGAAGGTCAATGCCGTATTCCAGAAGGGGAAGATGTGGGACTGACTTAGAGTCTTTGACATGGGAATGAAAAAAAAAAGATGGATCTAGAGACAAAGGGATTTGACTTGGCGATTAACCAGAAATAGGTTGCAAAAATGTTCCAGGTCGCAAGTGGCTGAGATGTTGGGTTATATCAGAGTGGACGACAGTGCCATTGACCAACCAAGAGAGTCCAGGAGAGGAAGGTCAGACTACAGAAAAGCCAATTAGTTTATTTTTGGATAGGTTGAAACAGAAGGAGACCCCAAAATAAATGCCCAACAACTCAATGAGATTCAAATGAAATCTGAAAGTAATCTGAGAACGAGGAACAAGCAAACAAAAAACTTCAGGATATTCAGATACTTGCAAAATTCTGTTCAAGGTTAGGGATCAATGACAAAATGGACAACAGAAAACGTAGACACCCTTTAGGAATAAGAACACTTAAAATTCACTTCCAACAAAACACTAGGCTTCGGTTTCACCATGATTTCACTTTGCTGATTAGAACTAAACTGGGGAGGTCTCTGTGGTCTAAAGACTAGATCTGATATGTTAAATCTGTGTCACCATTTGGAGCAATCTGTGAAAGCAAAGTCCTATGACAATGGTGCTAAAAGCATGAGAAAAGTAGTGCTTTTAGTGTTCATAGCCTATTATCTATCTAATGCAATACGCTTTCTGTAGAGGGGCGGTTGGAATATTAGTCCCATTAGCTGACAGTAGCCATTTGATGGCCCTTAATTATTGCTGTTCATTTGCTTATGACCCTGCATTGATTTTTTTTAAAAAATAACATGCCCATGTGTGAACTGGCATCTCTGCATTGTGCTGGTATTTTAGCAGCACACAATTAGAAGAAAAATCCTAAGTCCAAATTATTATTATTATTATTATTATCATTATTTTGGGACAGAGTCTAGCTGTTGCCCAGGACAGAATACTGGCATCCGGAGTGGCATCACCATAGTTCACAGCCACTTCAAACTCTTGAGCTCAATCTATCCTCTTGCCTCATTCTCCTGAGTAGCTGGGACAACAGGTATGTACCATCACACCTGGCTAATATCTCTATTTTTTTTGTAGAGGCAAGGTCTTGCTCTTGTTCAGGCTGATCTCCAATTCCTGGCCTCAAACAATCCTCCCATCTTAGCCTCCCTAAGTGGTCGGATAACATGTGTGAGCCACCCTCCCTGTCACAAGTCCAAATTCATATATATATATATGTGTGTGTGTTTAAGAGACAGGGACTCTTTCTGTTGTCCCACATTCTTCAAAAGTGTTTCAGTTTGGGCCAGGCTTGGTAACACACATCTGTAATCCTACCACTTTGGGAGGCCAAGGCAAGAGGATTCTTTGAGTTCAGTAGTTCAAGACCAGCCTGAGCTGGTAAGACCTTCTCTGACCCATCTCTCCTAAAAATACAAAAATTAGCTAGGTATTGTGGTGGGCACCCGTAATCCCAGCTACCCAGGAGACTGAGGCGAGAGGATCACTTGAGCTTAGGAGTCTGAGGTTGCTGTGAGCTAGGCTGACACCATGGCATTCTAGCCCGGGTGACAGAGGGAGACTGTCTAGAAAAAAAGTTTCAATTTGAGGGAAAGTCTACTTTATATAAGACACATTGTTGCAAACGGGAAAGAATTATAGGGCAGCAGAGAGTCCTTGGCACTCTGTAACACTGTACAGGCCTGTACTTCCAGCCACTTGGAGACTGGGGCAGGAGATTATTTGAGGCCAGGAGGTCAAGATTAGCCTGGGAAACACGGAGACCCCCTCCATCTCTAAAAATAATTTTAAAAATTGGCTGGGCATGGTGGCATGTACTTGTAGCCCAGGCATTCGATAGGCTGAGACTGGAGGGTCTCTGGAGCCCAGGAGTTTGGAGCTGTAGTGATCTGTGATCACACTCCTGCACTCCCGTCTGGGGGACAGAGCGAGACCCTTGTTGAAACTTTCCTTAAGAACTCTTAATACTTGGAAACTCCAACACTTCTTCCTGTCCCAGACTAGATATCAGAAGCAAAGTTATAGTGGGAAGAATGGAGCAAGATAGAAAAACAGAGAGTGAGCGAAGGAGGGCATGAGCTGTGTTCATTCATTCACTCTCCTCCCTTCCCTCCTCCCTCCCTCCCATTCTCCCTCCTCCACTTCCAGAGATACTTGAGTTTGAACTGTGTGGTAGGGGCTGGAGACAGCGTACTGAATGAGCAAAATATAGGGGTGGCTGCCCTCAGGAATGTAAGTCTGTCATGCTGATTTCAGATTCTACATGTGAATAAATGATAGTTTCACCTGTTCTTCACCCCGTTTTCTCTCATTTTCCTGTTGTATATTAAAGCACATCAGCTTCACCCACCTGTTGGTCAAATGTGCTAACTCACCTAGGCTGCCTTCATCTGAAACCCACCTCTCCCACTTACTGTGTACACTTGGACAAATTTTTGACCCTCCATCACTTCATTTAAAAACATGCATATTAAAAACACATGCCTCAGCCTGGTGCAGCAGCTCACTCCTGTAATCCTAGCACTTTCGGAGGCTGAAGTGGGAGGATCGCTTGAGCTCAGGAGTTTGAGACCAGCCTGAGCAAGAGCAAGACTCCATCTCTACTAAAAATAGAAAAAGTATCTGGTACTGTGGTGGGTGCCTGTAGTCCCGGCTACTGGGGAGGCTGAGGCAGGAGGACCACCTGAACCCAGGCTTTTGCAGTTGCTGTGAGCTAGGCTGATGCCATGGCACTCTAGCCTGGGCAACAGAGTGAGATTCTGTCTCTAAAAAACAAAAACAAAAAAACCACGTGGCTCATTGGATACTGAGAGGCTGTGAGTATTACTAGAGGTAAGTAATTTAGAACTGAGGGCTCTGGGTCACCATGAGTGATCAATTGATTCAAGCCATTAATGTTCTTACCAAGCACAGTAATAAAAAGATAAAACAGACTACATTTTCGAGGTGCTTACGGTCTTGCAGGTGGAGACAGAGAGATATATAGATAAAGAAAATGAAGTGTTCTGGGTGAAAAGATGAAGAATGTTTAGACTACGGGGCCGGGGCGGGGGGGGGGGGTCAAGGAAGGGAGTGGTGAATTCTTTTGGTCAGCTCTATTGAGACGGATGTAATATCAATCCAAAGTAGTTTCTTATTTCTATGACCCTTAGGTAAATGATCCTTCCCTATTAAATGCCTGTTTTACCTGCTTTATTTGCCCATATTTTTCCACTATGAATAATTATGTAAGGACAATTGAAAGTTTTTTCAAGAAAGGACATTGTGGTCCTCTTTATTTACCGGATAAAGGACCTCACCATAGTGGGTGAGACCAGGATACACCTACCTGATTGCTCATGTTCAGTGCCATATTCTTACAGAAACTCAAGTTGTTTGCATAAAGGGAAAACAGACCTTTTCTCATCCTAGACAGTAGCCTTATAGGGCCTGGCTAGGTCATGGACATGTGATTTAATACTGGCCAGTGGGACCCAATGGGAATCAAGCTGGAGGTTCTGGGAAAGATTTTTCTCAGTAACGTGAGACCAACGGTAGGAAACACCCTATTGGTCTGTGATGCCATTGGTCTGCATGTGATGTCTGGCCCCACTGCAGCCACCTTGGAACCATGAAGGGAGGAGCTCCTGTCTCCATTGCTTCATTTAAAAACATACATATTAGAAACACATGCCTCAGCCTGGTGAAGCAGCTCACTCCTGTAATCCTAGCACTTTAGGAGGCTGAGTAAAGAGATGGAAACAAACTGTGTCCCTGAAGACATCTTTAAGCTACTGAATTTACCCAACTTCAACCTCAATCCATCTCCAGATTTCTTGTTGTATGAGAAAATAACTCTTTACTTGTTTAAGCTGCTTGTAGATGGGTTTTCTGCTAATTTTCAATCAACCCTTTCCTTCAGTAGCCTATATTATTGTTAGCATGTATTGAGTGGCATTTCTTGCAAGAAAGATTGTGCATGCTCTCTTTTTAAAGCCCAGGTCTGAGCATGGGAGTTGCTTGGACTAATGGAGTATGAACAGCGTGGTGGAACATTTCCAGACCCAGCGTGTGGTTGACGTGATTCCTTCCCCTCGGGGAAGCATGCAGAGACTGACCCGGTCAGCCTTGCTTCTTGCACGGACCTCGTGACTGTTCTAATAGGACCTTCTTGTCTCTCCCACAATGACTCGTGGCATGAATGGGAAATAAACTTTTATCATTGAAGCTGCTGAGATGTCGTTATTTTTGCTGCCACAGATAAATTCAGTCTATCTTGACTGGTAGATACCGAAAAAGCTGTAGTAACTAAAAACAATGACGTAAAGGCGAGAACTTGACAGGGGGAACCTACCCCTGCCTTGCTAAGGGCCTGGTTGGGACAGCGTGTCAGTGGCCAAACCCTATCTGGGAAGGACGGCCTCACTTCTGCCCACCCTGTGCACTGTGGGAGAGATGAGCCCTGAAACAGCCTGCAACTTAATCCAAGGAATGTTTTGAAAATGTCCTCTCTTCCATGCATTATTCAGAGTAAATTAATCACAGCTTATTAAGTGTCTCTTTGTATCTCTGACAGTCACCTCATCACTTTGCCCCACCATGCTTTTGATTGTTATTTTTTTTTCTGTAATGACCTTGCAAATTGCCCTTTTAACACCCACTTAACAGGTTCCTACCTATAGGGCTTTTGGTCATGGCTCAGTGGTCAGATGGTTGAAGTTTTGTTGCACAAATATGAAATGAGGGTGATGTGTTGTGGCTGGGACAGGAGAATGACGATGATGATGGTGACGGTGGTTGACAATGGTGATGATGAAGATGATGAGGATACAAAACCCACGTGAAGCCCTCGCCTCCCCGCCCGAGCACTTCGTACACAGAACTCACTTAATCCTCACCTTGTGCGGCAGGTATTATTATTATTTCTCTTTCTCGGACAAGGACACGGAGGCACAGAGAGATGAAGCATCTTGTCCAAGGTCACTGGAGTCAGATGCCTTGATACTCGGGTTCCATTGCAGGCCATCTACGGAGGAGCGGGAGAGGGTCATGGTTAGGGCAGCTGTCCTGAAGCAGCAGTGGGGCCTCCAGGTTAAGGCGAGCCCGGGGGAGCTCCACCTGTCAGTCCCAGCTGGGTGTTGTTTTGCAATGTGCAGTTTGAGGCTGCTAGCTGGTTTCTTCAGAGATGCTGCCGCTGCTGGGTGCCCAGTCCTGCTTTCTGAGAGCAGCGGAGGGTGAAAAACAGAATTGTGGGAAGGTCCTAGTCCTACCTGGGCCCTGCACCCGCCAAGCATGACTTCTAGGACAGACCTTCAGAGCGGCAGCAGAGTCATGCACAAATATGAACTGAATCTGTCTGGGAGTCCGTGGAGGGTGTGGGTCTGACGGCCTGGCTCCTGCAGACGCAGCAGTGGCTGAGGCGACTGGTATGCTGGAGAGGGTGGGTGGGTGAGCCACGTGGACCAGCTGAGCTTAGAAGAGTGGGGACATTTCTCTGAGGCACAAAAGGAGTGGGAGGTTGGGCACATGATGGGAGAGTAAGGGCAAGTGGCTGAGAGCTAAAATTGTTTCAGAAAACCTTTGGAAACGTAGCTCAATACTTGAACGTGAAATTATCTACCAGCAAGTCCTATAGGCTGTATCTCCCAAACATGTTTCAGATCTGAACATTTCCACCTCCCCACTGTGGTCACTGCTAATACAACCTAATGTCTGTCCCTCCCGACTGAACAGGGAAAAACCAAACTCTTCTTCTCCATACGAATACGGAACACATCTGCTCACTTGAATGTGTGGGTTTCCCCAGCAGCGACCAGTGCTGCGGCACCTGCTGGGGACCCTAGAATTCAACTCAGCGGATGCCACCAGGGTTCATGCATGGACACCGCAGGTTGGCACTTGGTCCCACAACACAGCCCCCCTTCAGATGCTGACGGCACGTCACAGGTTGCTAAGTTACTCACAACTTCTGTCTAACATGGCTACACACCAGAGGCCGGAGTGGCTCCCAGAATCCAGAAAAACAGCTCACTTATTCTTGTCTCGTATTACAAAGCATGTTTTAAAGGAGGTGAAGAAGCCTGGTGAAGGGTTACACCAGGTAAGGTGCAGAAGAGTCTTGGGTCCAGCAGCTTCTGCACCTGGGGAGGTGGGTGTGTCACCCTCTCAACACCTGGACGGCTTCACCTACCTGGAAACTCACCAAACCCCCTAGTTCAGTGATTTTTTTTTTTTTTTTTTTTGCGGTTTTTGGCCGGGGCTGGGTTTGAACTACCACCTCCGGCATATGGGGCCAGCGCCCTACTCCTTTGAGCCACAGGTGCTGCCCAAGTTCAGTGATTTTTATCAAGGCTTCATCTGTAGGAGACACCTGAAAAGAAACACGTTGGTAATAAGGAAATGGGGAAGGGATTGGTCTATTGCTTAGCAACATCATTGCTTGGCAGTTTCCACACCTGAATCTCCCAAACTTGAATCTGAAAAAAAAAAACAAACCAAAACATTTCTGTCCCCTGTGGTGTAAATAGCCATGGGAGAAGTTAGTCGAGGCTCCTGCTAAGACTGACCGCTGTGCCTTTGAGGGGCTCGGGCACCTCTGTCCTGACTGACACAAGGGGCTCCTCCTGATGGGGAGCCTTACCTGACCCAGACAATGGGCTCCCTGGCACCTATGGGGAACCGAACCCCGAGCAAGCTTGTACAGCGGCTGGGCCGCGTCCTGGCAGTTTCCTGGGCCGGGCCGGCAACCTACCATCACGGCTCCGGTGTTCATCACCTGGACGTGAAGGATTAGTAACTCAGCCTCTGGCCTCTTTTCCTTTGAGAGGGCGAATCCCAGGAAATTCCAAGGGATTAGGAGCCCTGTGTCATGAACCAAGGTCAAAGACAAATATTAGAGCAAGAGTCGATGCACCCAGCACCCCTATTGCTCAGGAAATGATGAGGGTTGTGAAGCTCTGTGTCAGGAGCGGAACAAACAAGCATTTTTTCTTTTCTTTTCTTTTTTTTTTTGTGGAGACAGTTTCACCTTATAGCCCACGGTAGAGTGCCATGGCGTCACACAGCTCACAGCAACCTCCTTAGGCGATTCCCTTGCCTCAGCCTCCCGAGTGGCTGGGACCACAGGCGCCGGCCACAGTGCCCGGCTATTTTTCTGTTTTGCAGTTCGGCAGGGGCCCAGTTTGAACCCGCCGCCCTGGGTATAGGGGGCTGGCGTCCTACCCAGTGAGCCACAGGCGCGCCCCTAACAAGCTTTTTTTTTTAATGTCGCACTGCCCCATCCATTAGCCTCATGGTAAACAGAATGATAATTTTAAAAAATGCAGTCAGTTCGTCTGGCTGCTTCTCCTCCTCAGAATAAAGCCCCAATTCTTTACTATGTACCCTGGCCCTGCCTAGCTCTTGGATGCCATCTCTCACTCTGCCCGCTTTCCTGCACACCAGTCCCACTGATTGTCTTTCTGTTACACGAACATGCCAAGCTCCTTCCTGCCTAGGGGTCTTGGTATTAGCTGGGATGCTGCACCCTGCCCCTACCCCACCCCCGCTGCTGCTCTTCACAAGTCCAGCCTTTCCTCTTCCTCTGGCTTGATCCGAATATCACCTGACCCAGTTTCCTGATCGCCTTGTCTCCTCTCTCCCTGGCCCCCCCTCCCATTAGTAGATGGCATTTTCATCATGGCATCATCACTACCTGATACTGTCTTGTCTGTTCACTTGGAGCTGATGGGCTTGTTGCCACCCCCGTTAGACCACGAGGGCCTTGGTCACCTTGTTCATGGCTGAACCCCACGCCTAGAGCCGTTCTCAGTGCACAGATGCTCTGCAAATTAAGAACTAAGTGACTGACATTTAATTCCCACCAGCAGTGTATGTCAAACAATTTACTTCTATGTCCTGGTAGAGAAGAGAAAAAGGAAAAACAATTAATTTTATTACATTTAATTGAATATCAATATATTCTTTGGATGGATGGTGGCAATAGAATAGTGATATTCGAACATGACTTTGTGAAGTTAATTTATCCCTAGAAAAATCTGAAATTACATATGGTTCAGACTAAATTAGTTTTACGTAGAAAATTTAAAACCCAGGAGCCACTATTGATAGGTTCCTATTTTTAAATATTGTGAAAATATAAAATTTAAATATTATGAAAATGTAAAATATAACTTATATGTTTCTATAATAAGTAGCTTATGGTTAGTAAGAGAATACAATGTCAAAATCTAGCTAGCCATATATATGTGTATGTACACATATATGAGCATATAATTTTTTTTTTTTTACTGATTTCTTTGAAAAACTTAACAGTACTGAGCATTTGCTTTGAGTCCTGTAATAATACTAACATTTTATGTGGGTACTAATTGCACCGGCTGATTTGTCTTATTCCTGGATTCAATTTAACATTTTTATATTTTAATATTCTTCATAGAAATCCCCCTGGGCTATAATTATTGTCAAGTTCACCTATGACGAAATTTGGCCATCTTTGCTGGTGTGCGAAGCACCCTTCCTGAGAAGTAAATACCATTTCTGGCTGGTTTTGAAATAAGAACCCTCAGGGCACCTCTTCTTCCTTCCATTTTTAGACGCTCCAGTGCTTGGGTAGAAGTGTTTTTAAAGGAGCTTGTGAAGGTTTGGAAAAGATTTTATTTTTAATATCCCAGATTGCACCCTCCGCCTGTGGCTGGTTGGTTGCACACGCTCCATCTGTCTCAGAGATGTGGAAAACCTAGTGGGGGAGGGTGCGCAAAGGGTAAAGTGGTGTCCCTACTTTTACAAAATGTCTAAAAATTACTTCACCGGCACGTAAGATTGAGTGCATGAATCCCTTCAGGGGTCTGTCAGTCTGCCAAACCAGATGCATTGGCCGCAGGAGTATCTGTCTCCCAAAGCGGGGACAGGGGATGTAGTGCTTAGTTGTTTCCTGGTGACCAAACTCTAGGGTGGGAGGGTTTCACCAGCTGCTGCTTTGAACCATTCCAGGAAGGCCCCGTCTCACTTCGGGTCAGGTTGGGTCTGTTATTATGAATTCCTTCAAAGGAGAATAGAAATCCACTTACTTGTTGGCTCTGGCCAGTTGATAGGGGATTCTGATCTCTTTCTTCAATGTTTCAGGCTAAGTACTGGATACAATAATCTGGGGAAAAAAACCCAAAACATTTCTGTCCCCAGCTACAGTTGACAGGGAGAGAAGCTGAAATTCTACTCCGCCCTGGATACTACCTCCAATTTTAAGCTCCTATTATCTCTCTTTTGTTTTTAAACCAACTTAGTAATTTTTTTTTTTTTCTAAAAATCAGCCGGTGATAGTTGTAATTTGAGAATTCCATGGATCAGGTGTCTGAAAGATCTGCTTTTTTTTTTTTTTTTTTTCCATCCTGCCATTGTTCACCATAATACAGTGGAACCTCCATAGCTGACCACCTCCCTACCCTGACTGCATCCTTAATGGACCTAATTTCCATAGACTGGACCGGTACTGCATGTACCTGTCAGCACAGCAGGCCCAGGTCCTGATGGTGACACCTCCCTATGCTGACTTTTGTCACAGTCTCTCGTGTGGGTACCTCACAGAGGTTCTGCGGGATAACATATTTGGTAGGTACTGAGTGTGAACTTCTGGAGACAAAAGATCTTTTGTTGTGTATGGACCACTGAATGAAATATGGATTCTTCTGCGTTATCTCTAAAGGGACTTGAATCTGACGTTATAAATCTTTGGTGTGTGTTTAATTGCAAATGACTCCCTGAGCAGAATCGAATCATCCACAGGCAAAGTTCACAGTCCCCAACTTCACAAACCTACCAAAATGAGGTGATGCTAGTGTCCTGGTTGGTTTCTTTTGGGAGGATTGTTATTTTAGAATTTCCTATGAAGTATTTTTTCAATAGAAAATGGTCTGTTGGTGAAGGTGATATTTAAAGCTGGCTTTAAAGTTTGCAGTTTTAACAAGTCAGGGCTGACGATCATAAACCTATACAGTAGTGTCTATCCCATATGGTATCGATTTTCCAATGTCCCCGGACTCAGCACAGAGCTTTCCTCACTGGCCATCAATACCTCCTATCCTATTACAAGACCTTGTCATCATCTAGAACCGATTCACCTCTAAAATCTGGAACTGGGAAATTCCACTCTGAGCTCAACCTCACGTCCTCTTCCTCCCTGGCACCTTTGTCCCATCGAGCTTCAGTTTCCCCAGGCATCCGCCCTTCAAGCCTCCATTTAGCAGCCTCCAGTGCTTTTGGTTTTAGGGACAATTTCACCATCAGACATACCTCCCTCACTGCTCTGACCTGTGGGCATAGCCAGCCAGCAAATCCTCCAGGTTGGGTCCACCCATTGCTCTGTTTTCTTTTTTCTTTTCTTTTCTTCTTTTTTTTTTTTTTTGTAGAGACAGAGTCTCACTTTATCACCCTCAGTAGAGTGCCCTGGCGTCACACAGCTCACAGCAACCTGCAGCTCGTGGGTTTAGGTGATTCTCTTGCCTCAGCCTCCCGAGTAGCTGGGACTACAGCACCGCCACAGCTCTCAGCTTTTTTTTTTTTTTGGTTGCAATTCGGCTGGGGCCGAGTTTGAACCCGCCACCTTTGGTATATGGGGCTGGCGCCCCACTCACTGAGCCACAGGCACCGCCCCACCATCACTCTGTTTTCCTTGGCTCTTTACATTACTGGAGAAAAATCACCTTATAATGCAGTTAGGAGGTAATTCAAAATTTTTTTATGAACCTTTCTTCCAAACTTTATTACTAGGCTTCTTCAGCTTAATTCATTTGCAAAGAATGAATTATGTATAAGAAAAAAACTGAAAAGAGCTGCAGTGTCTAAGGGGCTTGGGCTTAAAAATAATAGAGATTTAGATTTTATTGGATTCATAAGCAAAAGCAATTTTAAAAGCAATCATAATATGAAATTGAAAGCAGGAAATTCCAGTTTCATCTTCAGAAGTTGATTCAATTTTCTTCCTCCTTGGAAGCCTCGTCAAAAGTCTCCACTGGATCTTCATCAGCATCTTCCTCTCCAAGAGCAAGAACTGGTGCTTTTCCATCCCCAGATTGTTCAGGCAGAGCCTCAGCTGTCTCCTTAAACTAGTCAGGCTGTCGGCTCAGCGCCTGTGGCTCAGCGGGCTAAGGCGCCAGCCACGTACACCTAAGCTGGCGGGTTCAAATCCAGCCTGGACCCGCCAAACAACAATGATGGCTGCAACCAAAAAATGGCCAGGCATTGTGGCGGGCACCTGTAGTCCCAGCTACTTGGGAGGCAGAGGCAGGAGACTCGCTTGAGCCCAGGAATTGGAGGTTTCTGTGAACTGTGATGCCATGG
>CAUYON010123734.1:0-12144 GCA_963573935.1 Arctocebus calabarensis | reverse complement strand
CCCGCGGGACGCGGTTATTCGTGGGGGCGAGGGGGACCGAGCCTGAAAAGGAATGGGCGAGAAAGAGAGAACGAGACCAAGCAGGTTTCTTGTCAAGGTCCGTTTAATGGCGGCGGAAAGTCAGTTTTTAAAGCTTACAAGTGAGCAGGGGGAGGAAGGGGTGGGATAAGGGAGCGCGTTCTTTGCTGATAGGCAGGTTTGAAGTTCCGGCTATCGGCTGGTTACGCGGGCGTGGGAAGGCAAAGAGGGTGGGGTATAGCTGGAGTCTTCCATTGGTTGGGGCGGCGGTGTGGTGAGGCTTGAATGCCCTGGCTGTATTTTATTGGCTTTGGGTGGTGTCATGTAACACCTAGAACCAATGGAATGAAGACACCGCACCCGGAACGCTGTCTTCATCGCGCCGGCGCACATTAAGCTGAAGGGGACTATGGGGAATTTTTGAAACCCATGGGGTGGGGAGGTTTGGTTGAGGGTGACGTTATCTTAGGCCGTGGCTGGCCAGGCTCAAACCGGCCAATAGGCTTTATTGTGACCTTTTTAGGAAGGGCCAATGACGATACGGGCCAGGCTTTTCGGCGCGAGCTGCGGCGGGGAGGAGAAGGACTCCCGGCGCCGTTTTAGGTTAAAGAGCCTGATGGTCGCCAACAGCACACCAGTGCACTGCAGCATGTAAGTTGAAAATCACTGCTCTAGTTGTTCTGTGAATAAACTAAGTCTATATTCAGAAGTGTTTATTCTATAATAAGAAGGAGCATGGTTTTATGTCACTTAAAATTTGGGTTTCAATGAGGAATCTGGTGCAAATATCTTTGTTATAAAGTGATTTTTGGTCTTTTGGATATACTCCTAGAACAGGAATTGCAGGATCTAAATTTTCAGTCTCACTAAGAGAGTGTATAAACATCCTTTTCTGTGTCCTTACTAGCATCTATTTTTTGTAATATTTTCATAAAAACTATTCTAACTGGGCTAACATGGTATTCATTGTGGATTTAATTTGCATTTTCCTGATGATTAGTGGGGTTACGTATTTTTTCATGTTTATGGGTCATTTGTCTTCTTTTGAAAAGTTTCTGTTCATGTCTTTCGCCCACTTTTTAATGGGGTTGTTTATTTTTTCCTTCTTGGTTTGCTGGAGTTCTTTCTATGTTCTCATTTTTTGCCCCTGATTGTATAGCTGATGAATATTTTCTGCCACTCTGCAGGTTGTCTGTTTGCTCAGTTGATTGTTTCCTTAGCTGTGCATGAGATTTTCAATTTAATCAAATCCCTTCTATTTTGCATTTGCTTTTGTTGTGATTGCCATTGGGGTCTTCTTCATAGATTCTTTGCCTACACTAATATCTAGAAGAGTCATTCCAATATTTTCCCCTAAAATTTATATGATTTCATGCCTCATCTTTAAGTCTGTTATCCATCTTGGATTGATCTTTGCCGGTAGAGAGAGATTTGGATCCTGTCTCATTCTTCTGCTTGTGGCCATTCTATTTTCCTAGCACCACTTACTGAAAGGGAGTCTTTTCCTCAGTGCATATTGTTGTCTGCTTTGTCATAGATCAGTTGGGTGGATGTGGGTGATTACATATCTGGATTCTCTGCTCTGTTCCATCAGAGCAATGAGTCTCTGTTTTTATTCCAGTGCCATGCTAGGTTGGTTATCATAGCCATGTAGTACAGTTTGAAGTCTGGTATTGTGAGACATCCAGATCTGTTCTTTTTAGTTTTGATTCCTCTGGATAGTGAGGCTCTTTTCTGTTTTCAAATCAAGTATAGAATTACTTTTTTTAGAGATCTGTGAAATAAGACATTGGTATTTTCATAGGAATTGCATTCAATCTGTACTTCACTTTGGAAAGCATTCCCACTTAGATTTGAAATAAGACATGTGCTTCTATTCAGCATAGTGGTGGAAGTCCTAGCCAGAGCAATTAGGCATGAAAAAGAGAAAAAGGATATCGAAATCGGTAAAGAGAATGTCAAACTATAGCTTTCTGCTGATGATATGATCTTACATTTAGAAGACCCCAAGTACTCTACAAAGTGATTTCTGGAGTTGATAAACAAATTCAGTAAAGTCTCTGGTTACAAAATCAATGTACACCAATCAGTGGCATTCCTATACATCAATAACAGTCAAAGTCTCAATGCCATTTACAATAACTACAAAGGAAATAAAATACCTAAGAATTTACTTAACTAAAGTGGTGAAAGATCTCTAAAAACAGAACTATGAAATAGCGAAGAAAGAAATCACAGACAATATAAACAAATGGAAAAACATATGATCATGGGTTGGTAGAATCAACATTGTTAAAATGTTGACGTTTCAGATTTTATAAAGTGGATGAAAAGAGTATATACCTCCTTTAGGAAATTGCTTTAAAATATTTTCATAATAGTTTCTCTATATAATATCTTAGGTATTTTTAAGTAAATAACCATTGAAGGGACAGAATGAGTAATAAATCTTTTCTTCATGGAGTTACTGAGCTCTGCATTTCTCTATCTAAAGAGGATGTTTGTTCAGCATCCATTTAAAGGATGAGGAGAGAACAAAATACTGTGTTGCCTGGGTTTGGTGGTTCATGCCTGTAATCCTGGCACTGTGGGAGGCTGAGGCAGGAGAATCCCTCATGCTCAGGAGCAAGAGCAAGAATCTGTTTCTACTAAAAATAGAAAAATTAGCCAGAGGTTGTTCATATGCCTATAGTCCCAGCTACTGGGGAGGCTGAGGCAGGAGGATTGATTGAACCCAGGAGTTGGAGGTTGCTGTGAGCTATTCTAACACCATGGCACTCTAGCTTGGGACAACAGAGTGACACTCTGAAAAAACAAAGAAACAAATAAACAAAAAATCCTGTACTTCTCCTGAAGGCAATTCTGTCTAATATACTGCTCTCTTCATTATTATTATTTCTGATCTCATTACTATTATAAATTAAATTAAAAAGACAATTTATTTCTGAATTCCATTGCTGTGCTAATATTTTATACATGAAAGAGAAAATGTAGACAACAGGAAACTCCTTAATTTAAGTGACCAGAGGAGAGAATGATTAAATACAAATTAGAGTTGTGTTCCCTACAGTAATATTTTAAATCTTATTTTTACAAAGACATCACTGACTTATAGGTTTAATTATAATGCCAAAATAGATACATGTATATTTAGGTCAATATTCATTCATAAAAAATAACATATCCACTCCCTTTTTCATATTATATTATGAAAACATTTTACTGATATTTGTATATTGGTCGTAGTTACATATGCATGCGTGTACCTTTTTCTACATATAGAATAGCATACACAGGTGTTGCTCTGAATATCTGTATGAGGGAAGGGATGTTTATTTGTTTTCATCATTAGTTATTTCAAATTTTCAAGTAAAGTCTATAAAGTATTTGGCACTTCATATATAATCATCAAATGGTTTTGATATATCATCTCCTCTCCAATAAACTCTTTTTGAAAATAATTAAATATACTATTTGTTGTAGCAATAGTATTATGATTAATTTGTGATTTGGAGGTTTGGAAAAACATCTTTATAGAGAAGAGCATAGCCTAATATATATTGGAAAAGAATTCATGTACATAAGATTTTCATTAAAAAATTTATATTACATTTAACATTTTTGCAAACTAAAACACTTATTTCCTTAAGGATCTATAGTAAGTACTAAATGGGGGATTATGATTCTTTTTCATACCATTATAGACCTTTGTAACTAACTGTCTTGTCTCTGATGATGTCCAGGATTATGAAAATATATTTTTTCTTAGACTGAGAAATTGGTGGTAAGAACAAAAGGGTGGTCTACACTACTAAATAATATCTATTTATTTTTCAGTAAATACAGAGGATACCAAAAGATGTATACATATTTTAAGAAAGAGAAAAACTATATTAAAATTGTAATACTCAAGTCACTTTCAACTTCTGCAATTACAAGAGATTCAAGATACCACATACAAGGTAACAAACATTATCAGTGTGTATTGAGTATTACAATTTTAATAGCTTTTTCCTTTCTTAAAATGTATAAACATTTTTTGGCACTGTCTGTAGGTTTCTGCTTTTTTGTCCAGGGTATTATCAGACTATATTTGTGGCAGAAAATCCATCTCTCAGTGCATGGTAGGGCTAAAATTTTAAAATGGGCAAAGTGCAATAACCCCTAGCCTGAAAAGAACCCTACATTTTCCCATTCCTGTGAAGTAGTGAGGTAGTTTTACATTATCACCAGGCAATATCTGAGTCCCCTTTCACTTTTAACATGTCATTGAAGAATTAACTGGCTTAGGATTGCAAAATCTACTTCTGATATATATCTTTTACCTGGAAATCCAATCAGGCCCTACGCTGGAGGGATTATGAACAAGAATGTTCTTATCTAAAAGGTAACTAATTCAACTTCAGCTTTGTAATGGAACCTCATTTCTCTGTTCATTTCCAAAAAATTATCAACTTACCAGTCACATCAAACTGCCTATATTTGTCATTTTCCCAGTTATTCCTACATTTCATAATTTTATCAAAATCTGCCAATTTCTGGTGTCCAAAAATCTGTAATTTTCTAACTTAAGTATTTACCAATGGTGGTTTGGTGTCATTAAAAAACAAAAAAACTGTGTCTATCTATCTAAGCACGGGAGAATGAAAATTCTTTTTCTAAGATAAAAGTTTCTAGAGAATATGGGATGTCTTGGGCCCTCCTTCACTATAACTTTAACTCCTTGTTATTTGTTTAAATAAAGCTTTCACACTGTAATCCCAGCACTTTGGGAGGCCAAATAGGATGATTGCTTGAGGCCAGGATTTTGAGCTAACCTAAGTTACATAGTGAGGTCTCATCTTTAGAACATTACTTGGAGGTAGTGATGGGACCGGTAGTCCCAGCTACTTGGGATGGTTGGTGGGGGCGGGGTGTGTGTGCTGAGGCAGGAGGATTGCTTGAGCCCAGAAGTTTGAATCTACTGTGAGCTGTGATCTCTCCACAGCACTCTAGCCTGAGCAACAAAGCAAACTCCTACCAAAAAAAAGGAAAGGGACAGAAAGGGAAGGGAAGAGAAGGGAAGGGAAAGGAAGGGAAAACTAGCTGGGCATGGTGACTAGTGTCTGTAGTCCCAGCTACTTGACAGGCTGAGGCAGGCGGATCATTCTGCCCAGGAGTTTGATGATTCTATGAGCTATGGTTGGGTCTCTGAATTTAACCAAAAGAGTGAGGCCCTGTTTCTACCTAAAAAGAAGGATGAGTAAAAGAGAAAATAAAGAGAACCTAGATCTTTCAAAAAAATGTGTATGATTAAGGAAAAAAAACCTAAAAAATTGTACTTTGATTTATTTTCATAAATTACTAATTAAATTGCCCTTTGACTCTTTTCAGTTCAGAACTGAAAATTTACAAAGTTGCCTGTAGGGGTAATTTGCTTATAAAGTCCCATTTTCATTATTTTTTTCTTTTTCTTTTTCTTTTTTTTTTTTTTTTGAGACAGAGCCTCAAGCTGTCACCCTGGATAGAGTGCTGTGGCATCACAGCTCAGAGCGACCTCCAATTCCTGGGCTCAAGCGAGTCTCCTGTCTCCGCCTCCCAATTAGCTGGGACCACAGGCACCTGCCACAACGCGCGGCCATTTTTTTGTTTTGGTTGCAGCCGTCATTGTTGTTTGGCGGGCCCAAGCTGAATTCAAACCCGCCAGCTCAGGTGTACGTGGCTGGCGCCTTAGCCCGTTGAACCACAGGTGCTGAACCTCATTATTTTTTTCTTACTTTTCTTTAATAATATCTTATATTTTTAGTTATGTTATCTGATATGCTTTTTTTGCATTTACTTTTCCTGTCCTTCCCGGTGGCTGTGGAAACATGCGTTCTTTTATCTGAAGTTATACATGAAAAATAACATCATGGTTTATGACATGACACGTTCAAGGGACGTGTTGCTTTCTCTGTGGCTGATTTTAGGAGAAATACTCTTGAAATGCACAAGGTTTATCCATCTCTTTCAGGATGCAATAAATCCTCTGCTCCAGGAAAGAGGCTCAATACTATTCATTTACTCATGTCTGCATCTTCCTACCTTTGCCATGCAAGAAAGATATTCCTTAAACTGTGCTTTGAACCACCGATATTTATAGTAACTGGCCACAGGAACTGACATAATTCCTGCATCTAGGGGGCAGGGGCACTGTTACTCAGGGCCCAGCGGCAGTTATGAAATATCTTCTAATGTCACTGTGGTAGTTTATATTGCTATTTATCAATACTCACTTCTCTACTCTAGGAAAGGCTTTTATTTTCCTTCCCTTACAGGAGTCAGGCTTGATCACATCACTATCTTTGGGCAATGAAGTGTGACTACCAGTTCCTAGGAGAAGTTGTAAGAGCAGCCTGCACTTCCCAGATGCATTTTCTCTTTCTTTCTGCCTTACTGACCGCGGTGCTGTAGCAGTCAGTGTAAATTTTAACCCAGTTTTTCAATGAAAGAAAGTAAAACTTTTATCAAAGTTACTACAGATGAAGAAAGAGGAAGCCTAGAACCTTTGAAAGCTTCAGGGTTCAGTCGACATAGAACATCTTCATCACCGCTCCCCACTTTGTGTGAAGCCCTGCCTGGTCTAGATGACAAATGGCGCCTCCACACAAGTTCTTTGTGTGTCTCTCATGGTTCTGCAGACCAAATATGTGATTATATTTTTATGCCATAAATTCGCCATCGAAGTGAATAAAATTAGTGCCTGGAAGAACCTCAAAATGATTTCCTGGCCCATTGAATAGGGGCATTATGCTGGGGAAGGCCAGAAAAAAAGGCACTGAGACTTCTCCTCTTACCTCGAGGAGATAGGACCTTGGAAGCAGTGTTATACCCCATGTGGAGGGGCAAAAGTTATTTTTTTTAAAGGATGTAGTTTACTGCTCTCTATCACATTTGTTTAATTTGCCAGGATGACCACTGCTCGCACACCAAGGGATAATGCCAGAAGATGGTGAAAGGGGCTGAACATAATGAAGGGTAGTCCCAAAGTAAAGTTTTATAAAATGTGTGTTAAATACTGTTCATCGAATGCTATTTATATACCACATGAACTGTGTACTGGATCAAAACCAGTACAAATTCACTGCATTGACACAGAGCTATGATAATTTATACAATTAGAAATAGATCTATGCTTACATGGATGGAGCTGGAACATATTCTTCTTAGCAAAGTATCTCAAGAATGGAAGAAAAAGCATCCAATGTACTCATCTCTACTATGAAACTAACTTATAACTTTCATATGAAAGCTATAACCCAATTACAGCACAAGAACATGGAGAAAGGGGAAAGGGAGGGGAGGGGAGGGGGGGGCTGGGCGGAGGGAGGGTAATTGGTAGGTCCACAACTACGGTGCATCTTAGCAGGGTACAGGTGAAACCTACTAAATGTAGAATATTAATGTCTGCACACAATAATGAAGAAAATGCCATGAAAGCTATGTCAACCAGTTCAATGAACATATTTCAAATTGTATATAAAACCAGCACATTGTACCCCATGATTGCATTTATGTACACAACCATGATTTAATAAAAAAAAATAATAAAAATAGATCTAGAGGAAATATGGTCACTTACTATTCCTTAGGTCAGATTAGTCAGTTGTGCAGGTATTGAGGAACTACTTGATGAACAGGAAAAATAAAGTACTTTCACTTCTCTGGCAAAATCCATGTGCTACAGTAAGTAGAAAACTAGCCCTGAAATGACTCAGGAGGGACATGTCACAGCAATGAAATTTTAAGGGCTCCAATTGTCTAGAGATACCAGGCCAACAGAAGGACTACATATTGCATTTTACATCTCCTACCACTAACAAAATGAAGGGCTCTTTGTAGGCCTTTTTCGAATTTTGAAGCAGGACATAGCTCTTTTTGGAATACAGCTTTAAACATTTAGTGACTCATTCAAAAACTGCCAATTTTTAGTGGGCCCAGAGTAAGACAACTTTGCAGCGTGTCTAGGCTCTGGTACAACCTGTGCTTCAGTTCAGGTCATTTGATCAGAAAGACACAAAGATGCTGGAGATAAACAAGTGTGCTGTGTAGTTTCTGGAAACAATAGGAAAATTCTTATCAAAGATTCCTACATTTCTGGAGGAAGGCTGCAATTTGTGTGGCAGAAAATCATTGTTTTCAAAGCAGCCACCTGTACACTATTAGGTCCCAGTAGCGACTGATCACTGATTATGGGACATTGGGTGACCATGGGATCAGAGCTGACCCTTCTGAAGGTGGTGTACACACGAGCCAAATCAGTAGCAATCTGTTTATCATGGAAATGGTTTATTTGCAATGCAATTCAATCAAATGTAGAATATATACATATATTTTAATCAAATGTAGAATATAGAAATGATGCAAATAATCATGTGTATCTATGCCATCTCTGCATGTTGCAGAGACACCTGTACCTAAGCTCCTACCTTTTGTATCATAGGTGTGTTTGGGAACTGATTCTTTATGACTAGTTGGTGTAGAGGAAGAATCTTAGATCTGAATTAAAAAACAGCTGGATGGTTGATTTGAACAAAAATAATGGACTTTTCTTGCATCACAACCCAAATTAGGGTGGCCCTGAAAGTCAGTAGTGAGTGGAAACCTTTTCATCAACCAGTTTTAAGCCCTATGCTTGGGCACTGACTCTGAGTGGAGAAAAAGTTGTTAATGCTAGGATAGATAAGGACTTCGGGGCAGTGGAACATGCTTTGGAAGGATAGTTATGGTCTGAGAGGGTGCAATAGTAGAAGATAAGATTCAAGAAATTGGAGGGGCAGATAGACTTGTACCAGAATCTCTGGTAGTGGGAACAAAGGAAACGTATCTTGTGTATTGTATTGATTTAGCAACTGACTGACTTGTCACCAGCAGAAACCAATACCAAGCCCGTGATATAGATCTGTTTGTCTTGTTACACGCCATACTCCTCAGATGCTAACGTCCTCAGAGAACTTTGGAGTGGCCTCCTAAACATGTATGTAGGGCCCCAATGGTAGAATGAGAGGGCTGGCGAGTACTTTCGGATGTGGTATATACACTGAACTAACAGCTGTTATATTACGACGTTATTCTCAGAAATTTAAAGTATGAGTTTGTGAACCAAAAAGAGAAATTAAATCAGCTTCTCTCACCGTTATTCCCAAGGAAGCTTCAGAGAAATTTGTGTTTTTAGCCTTCTACACTATTTTGGTTAGATTGGATTAGATCTCCTAGTCCTAAGAGTAGAAAGATTCTGTAAGATAATAGTACAATTCCCACAAATTCCCACATCTGAATTTATGATAATAGCTGCTCATTTGGGGTTCTTCAAGAAAGGACATACTGGGATTGATGTGGGACAGGAGTAGATATGAGTTGTGCAGGGCACAGACTGTGAGAGGTGCCGCTGCTGCCCAGCCTGCATCCTCTAAGTCTATTCTGGATTCAACAGAAACTTCCGTGGATTTCTGAACCTGCCTGCATTTCTGTGTCTTGCTGCTTCGGGACCTAAGAGGATGCTTAGAAGCCTAACAATCACAGGCAGAAGTGTGAAATTCTTAAAATAAAATAAAAAATAACATCATGAATTACAATACAAAGTTGTAATTTTCTTATAAAAGCTTGAAAAATTTTCTCAAATATTTTAGATTAAAATTAAAAGATTGACATCAATGTTGAATTTCAAAATAAGTGTATTAGACTAATCTGTAAGATCTCCTGAAATGTCATATTTTTGAAAGCATTATACACATTTCAACGTGCACAGATTATTTTTAAATTTATTAAGAGTTATTTGATTCACTTCTCCACTTCTATATTTAACATTCCCCAGGATAATTAAATGCATTTTCTAAACTAAAATAGCAGCAAAGTATCTCAGGC
This sequence comes from Arctocebus calabarensis, assembly GCA_963573935.1. NCBI lineage: Eukaryota > Metazoa > Chordata > Mammalia > Primates > Lorisidae > Arctocebus > Arctocebus calabarensis. The sequence goes on along the minus strand of CAUYON010123734.1, from coordinate 2,244 downwards.
CAATGGAGGTTCCTGTTTTGAAACTTCAGAAGAACAAGAGAGTTGAGTACCTCTTAAAGCTTGTACCCCAGGGTATAGAATCTTGAGTTATGTGCCTCCAGGTTAATTACGTATGAGTTGCAGTTAGGGACACCAAGCACACTTGACAGTGGACTAGTTTAACAGTCTACTTCTACATTCTTGACCTCACCTTGCCCTGTGGTATAGGGGATTTCCTGAAGTCTCAGCTGTGTCCTTTCATTGCCTCAGACTTCAGCTATGTGTTCTGTACCCTGTGGTTGGTGACTAATTGGTGGCACCCTGGTTCTCACTTTCAGAAAATGTCTCTTTTAGTCTTGGGCAAACTGTTGATATGGTCCCTGTCACATGTAAGTCATAAGAAACTCAGGAAGGCTCTGTCTGCTCTCTGACACATATTCGTATGTCAATATCCAATGCAATTGTCAGAGCCTGTTATGGAGGTTTTAAATCTCATACTGATTTTATACATCTTTCCTTCTCATTGCTTGTATCTGGTCCATTATAAGCCTGCATCATAAATCTCTTAAAACCTCCAGGATTCACCCACCTCTGTCTCTCACCTTGACATGTCATCTTGTGTAAGCTACCATGATTTCTTACAAACGTCTCCTAAATGACCTGCCTTCCTGTTCCCATTCTTTTCTGTAACCACTCACTCGTGGCCAGATGCCATGTTTGAAATATAAGCACAGTCGTGTCAGTTCCCCTTCCCTCCCTCTCGGGTCATTCTATGGGCTTCACATGGGGCTCAGGCCTGGTGCTCCCAGGGTCTGGTGCTGTCCACAGAGCTTTGCTTCTGGCTTCTGCTTGGACCGCCTCCCCCCACGCTCTACCTGCAAATACTGCCAGTTACCCAACAGTTCTCTGCTGCTTGTCACACACACACATGCAAGCCTTGTCTGTCCCGCCTACACATGCTGCCACAGCGCCTTGGCTTTTTTATTTTATTTCTTTATGAGTGTTTGCCTCTTTCAGTTCCACATGGTCAGGGGCTGGGTTCACCCTTGAAGTCCAGCACTTCTGTTGAATAAATAAATTGCTTACTAAGTTCCATGTTAGAAAGGTGGCTACCCACCTCTCATTGCCACACTTCATGGGAGCGCTGACAGCAAGCCCACAGAATTTTTCTTTCCTTTTTCGCCCCACACTTACCAGGGAGTAGGAAGGTAGTAAGGTAGGTTTACAGAGTTCAGGACAGAGTACAGGTCTTTGGAAGCTGAAACAGGGCTCAAGTGTGTCTGGGGTTGGGAGGGTGCAAGGGACTGGAATAAGGACATTACATTTAGTGAATAGGGAAATATGATGGAATGAGCCTGAGACCGTCAGGATGGCAGCTACGCAGGGAGAGAAGAAGGCAATTAGATGGAACGTAGTCTCGTGTTTTCCTCCTTCATCTTAACACTGTTCCGTTCTCAACAGGGAGTTGTTAACTCCTCTAAGGGATCATGAAACCTGGGCGGAGGAGCTGGTCTGCACTGAGGACATGAATCCTTTTCATGACACTGATTCTACGGGTGCATGCATTTCAGAGCTCAAATTAGATAAATTGAATAAGCAAGAACTCCGTGGCCACAACTCATTCGCAAGCTGAGGACTGCATATATATATCAAAGACAGGTAACTTGACAATGGTTTTCAGCATTATACCTCAAAAACATCTGTCTTTCATGAATGAGCAAAGGAAATATGTTCTTTTTAAAGGAGAGGCATTCTCAAATAGTGCTTTATATACATTACAGAAAATTGTTGGATTTACTCCAGATAAATTATTCATCACTTTTCCTGGGCAATGTTAAGACTTTAAAGTAATGGCTAAGTTTTTGCTTCATCTCCATAATGTAACTTTTAAAATACTTCCAGGTACACTTTTTAAAACATTTATTTTAGCATTTATGAGTCAGCAATAACAGCTACTCAGATAATTATTGAACTATATGTTTGTTTCACAAGCCATCCCATTCTTTTGCAATTTCAAGTCTATCCTCTAGGAGCAAATATGTGATTTAAAATACGTTACCTACATGTAACTTGAATTTTCCCAGCTCTCAATTGTCTGTGGTTTACATTTCAAATTTAACATGAGGCTCGGCGCCTGTGGCTCAACGGGCTAAGGCGCCAGCCACGTACACCTGAGCTGGCGGGTTCGAATCCAGCCCCAGGGCCCGCCAAACAACAATGATGGCTGCAACCAAAAAATGGCTGGGTGTTGCGGCGGGCGCCTGT
>CAUYON010123730.1:0-24267 GCA_963573935.1 Arctocebus calabarensis | reverse complement strand
TTCTATTCATGTCTCTTGCCCATTGATTTATGGGATTGTTGGCTTTCTTCATGTGGATTAATTTGCGTTCTCTATAGCTCCTGGATATCAAGCCTTTGTCTGATTCAAAATATGCAAATATCCTTTCTCATTGGGTAGGATGTCTATTTGCTTTGGCTGTTGTCTCCTTAGCTGTACAGAAGCTTCTGAGTTTAATTAAGTCCCATTTGTTTATTGTTGTTGCAGTTGCCACGGCAGTCTTCTTCATGAAGTCTTTCCCTAGGCCGATATCTTCCAGTGTTTTTCCTATGCTTTCTTTCAGTATTATTATTGTGTCATGCCTTAAATTTAAGTCCTTTATCCAACTTGAATCAATTGTTGTGAGTGGAGAAAGGGGAGGGTCCAGTTTTACATGTGGATATCCAGTTTTCCCAGCACCATTTATTGAAATTTTTACTACATCTTTAAGTTACCTGATTGACTCCTTTGTTTTCTTACTATCTGCCATATCCTTTTTATATGTTTTATATCTTTGATCCATTATTTGGTTGTGTTTGGATTCCCTTTTGATTATTATCCATTGCTTCATCAATTTCCTTTATTGTTTTTGCCATCCATATTTTAAATTCCTTTTGTGTCATTTCCATTAATTTCTTATAGGTAGAATCCTCTGCAGTATTTACCTCATAATCCTTTGGGGGTGGTTTCTCTGTTCTGGTTTTTCATGTTGCTCGAATTTTTGTTTTGGTTCTTCCTCAAGTATGTTTTCTTCTTGTTTGTGTCCTTCCTCTACTTTTTCCTCTGACTACATCCTTCACTTTAAATTACTTTGTCTCTTAGCTTAGGTACTGAAGTGACTATTTTTATAAGGCCAGAAAGAATAGATGAGTACAGCATAAAAGAAGATAAAGGAGGAAAAAAGACAGATAATAAAAAAAATAGGGGTAAAGGAAAAGAATTGAAAGAAAGGGGAGTAGAAGGACAAAGAGAAAGAGAGTGATGAGAAATCATGGTGTTCTTCAGGGTTTTTTAACCCATATCTGCAACTGTATGACTTTGGGAGGCCAGACTGGGTGATTCCCTTGAGGTCAGGAGCACCTTAACATCCTGGGTAAAGGCAAGACTTCACCTCCATCAAATATAGTGAAAAATCTACAGTATGTGGTAGTGGGGACCTACCAATATTGTCTTTCCAAAGGCCAAATGTCGAAGGACATTATAGACATGAGCTCTTGCCTCCTTGAGCCAAACTGATGCCAAGAACCAACCCCCATCCCTCAGAGGAAAGAAAAAGAAAAAAGAAATAAAAACAAAGAAAGAAAATTAAAAATGTCATTATATCAGATGAGGAAAAAAAGGGATATCTTAGTTGTTTGAGAAATTTATGTGGGAAAGGTGAAAAAAGTAGAAAAATCTCTACCAAATGTGAAGAAAAAGGAAAGGAATAAAAAATAAAGAATAAGGGGCAAAGCACAACAGAGTAGTGTGCTAGCCCCATATCCTGGAGGTGGTGGGTTCAAACCCTGCCCCAGCCAAAAAAAAAAAAAAAAAAAGAATAAAATAGGCTGAAAACCAGGACAATAATGGATGAGCCCTTGCTAGTGAAGAAAGTAAAAATTAAAAATAGTACTACAACCAGACCAAAAAACCAAATAGCAACAACAGTGCCAAAGGAAAACAATTAAAATAAAAGTAGACAAAAAGAGCAAAAACTGAAAAAATATATGTTGCATGGACCCTAAATGGTTCTGTGTTAGGAGACAGAGAACATGCACACCTCTTTTGCTGTAGAAGATGGGGGCTGCATGCCACTCTCTAGTTGCAGAGGAGAGCCAATCTTGTCTTCCTGACTTATTTGCCCTCAATCCCAGCCTGGTTGCTTCATTAGCATTCAGTCTCTGAGGGACTAGGGTTTCTAATAACTTTTATGATGAAATATAAGGAAATCAATGTAGAAATTTTTAATTTTATCTGATAGGAAGTAATGTTGAAGTAGTCTCCATTCTCACAATGCAAAATGTTTAAAAAATAGAAAAGCAATTTTCATTTTAATAAAATATCTAAGAGAATCATCATAGAAAACATCACATAAAGTAACCTTTACTCTACCAATATCACAACACCTGTTATCTATCTGTGACACTTCCTCAGAGTCTCCTGAGATAAACATCCTCACAATTGTAGTGAAACCTTAACTAGATAATCACAGAGGGTGTGGGAAAGAATGTGAGCTAAGCAGATGAGGTCAGCTGTACTGTTTCAGCTCAGCATCTCAGACTCCATCTTGAAGGTTGCCTTTCTGGCTTCAGTATGTGCTTGGGATTTTAGGGAAGTGGTGACTGATGTGGAAAGTGTGCTTAATGGCAGTATGTCCTTTCAGTTCCTAATGCTGAGGATGATGCATAAATGTTCCTGGATGTATAGGCCGTGCCTTCCTAGGTCAACTGACAAAATTGAGGTGTTAGGAACTGGCTGAAAGCTTATTGAAAGACTTGGTAGAATTTTGCTTCTTTGTCTGCCCTGAGAGTATTTAATCAACAAATAGTCCGCTTATTACAGTGAATAAAGATGCATGGATAGAGACACATGGCCTCAATTTTGTCTTTTGGAATATGTGTTTCAAAGAAGGTCTCACTGTAGAATTAAGAAGTCCCTTAATTTTTAGGTGACAACCCACTGTAATCAATTTCTTTGATCTTTGCTGTCTGTGACTATTCCAGAACACCATGCAAATTACACATTGAGAAATATTTATTCCACACTGCCTGTGTCTAGTGGCACCACTCTGTAGCTTTCTAAGAAATGACTTTGTGAATATCTATAGCTTTTGGTAAGAGGCTGGCCCTATCCCGTTCTACACAGTCATTTATTTAAACAGATAAAAATTTAATATGGACACATCCTTGCTGCCCAGAGAAGCTGTCTGTAGAGAATACTTTCCAAATAAGACGATTGTTTATGTGTCAGGGATGAGAGCAGGCATTTATTTTAGGGTCAGACTGAGCTCTCAACCTGTATTTTGGCAAATCCTTTGGGTCACCAAGGAAATGGCACTTTACAATGATAACACTAAACTACAAATCTTGACTTAACTGGTTAATTTCTTAGGGAATTCAATTCTCAGCTGTCATTACAAGACCTTCTTCTCTCTGCCCTACTATAGATACTCTATTTTCTCTTCCTTTGTGAAGTTTACAATTTTAGGTAGTTTTACTCAAAGTTTTGATCATTTTTCTTATGCATATGAGATTTATCCCTGGAGAGAAAGAAGAAAAGAAATTTTTGGAGTACAGTCCAATGGCGATTGTTTATGTAGGTCAATGTGCTGCATAGTTATGAAACCTTAGTGCTATGTTTACAAGCATCATTTACTTCATCACTTATTCACATTTTTAAAATGATCATATTGGGGAGCACATGGTAGTCAAAAGGTTGCTTTTCAATTCATCAGTTTGTTCAGCTGAAGAGCTTAACAAAGGCTTACAATAAAATGACATTTAGTTGGGAGGCGCCTGTGGCTCAAAGGAGTAGGGCACCAGCCCCATATACTGGAGGGTGGCAGTTTCAAACACAGCCCTGGCCAAAACTGTGAAAACAAACAAACAAACAAAAAGACATTTAGTTTTAACATAATGAATTGGATTTACGGAAAAAGTAAGATTACATCATATGAGCCTACTTGGAAAATCAAGTTGAATTAGTGTCTTAGGGTAATGTAAATTAGAAGAGTTGAGAAACCACATGTTCTTTTATTACAAGCAAAGGAAATACAAAATTACCTGAGATATTACTAGAGCAAGTCTCAGAAAACTTTACTGAGAGAACCTGAATCTTCATGAACTGTAATTTATTACACACAGAAAAAAACACATTTCTTTGTTGGCACACCAGCAAGTATTTATTACATTGTGTTTTTCCCCACACATGCTTGTTATTTCGAGTTCTTTTAGCCCAGGGCTTAGAAATATAGCAAACTGTTAACCTTAAATTAAAAAAAAATACACATCAATTAATTACATAACTGTGGCTGACAATCCCCCAATCTCCCAAGACTAAAATTGCCTGAGGACTTGAAATGTTTCTATTCTGGCCATTGGGAGCTCTATTTCTGATCTTTTGAAGTTATTGACTAATCCGTGATCATTTCACCTACCTGGATCTCATATACGAACTACTTAGAGACTTCACAGAGGATTGACATCTGTTCGTCTTTTCTGGAATGTCTGGCTGTCTCGTAGCTAGTACTTCTTGGGGGAGTTGATATTACCAGAGGAGGCATGAACTGTTTTTTCAGCTTTTCTTGTAGACATATACTCTTTCTAACCAACCTGAATGAACATGTTTCTTTCATGTCCCAGGAAATGGTTGTTAATCATAGTTGCTGTAACCCATGAGCAACTTTACAGAGAGTTGCTCCCTGGGTCTTTTTTGTAGGATGGGTTGCACTAGACTGAGTGTCTAATAAGTGTCATATACTTGTATATGATCCTACTACCCCTCCACTGGGCAAGCTTATACATCCTAGATGTGTGAGATAGGTTTTGTTTATTGAAAACGTTTTCCTATATAATAAGGGATTTAAGTAACTTTCAAAGAAACACATATGCTAATGTGGCTGATTAGGTACCAAATACTATATCACATATAGAAGTTTACAATGAGGGTGGAGAGGGGTTAGTTAGGTGCCCAGGTTAAATTTTGTTCTTAAAATCAGCTTAAGCATCTTCTAAGGACATGCTTATTCTTTAGTACACTTATATCAACAATGGTACAAGATAGGGCATTTGAAAATGTCAATTACTAATAAAATTTAAGTCAAGACGAATAGATATTGGATTGTAGAGCACTGATTTTATGTTTTAAAAATCCTAAAGGCCATTTGATAATTGGCCTTGAAGACCTACCTTGGTTTTATTGCTCTAAACCAGAAAAAATGTTACTTTTCTATGACTCGTTAAGCATCTGACAACATTTTATAGAAAAATTCAGTTAATAACAGTGATATTGCTTGCTGTGCAACCAAGATGTATCAGAATTATTTTTCTTTGTAATATATCATTTGTCAGATTCAATGTGAAGCCCAGATTCAATTCATTTTTACCAAGTTGTAAGCTTTTATACAATGACATTTTAAAATTTGCATTAGTATGTTGTAGTAGATGTTTCTCAGTCCTCTTAGGGATAGGTTTGGAAATGCTTAGTTGCCAGTATTAGCTGCTTGTGCGACAAGAAAATAATTTCTTTAGGACAAGATTAGAATATAAAAGTGTAAGTTTTATGTTAGAGAAAGGGAAGAGATTGGAGGGGAAGAGATGAGAGAGAGAAGAGAGCAGAGAGCAGGGAATGAGAAAGAAAGATGGGGACAGTGAGAAAAGGAGAGAGAGAATGGCATGGCATCCCAAAGAAAGGAAGGGATAATGCCAGCCCTGAGGTCCAGGGGGTAGCTGGCTTTAAGGGGGAGGAGGTCATTTCATCTGAATTTACAAAGCTTTGAGGATGTGAATGCTGTGTCCATTTTTCCTCCAGCCAGATTATAGACAGACATTTTTCCAGGTCTTATTGTTTATCCAGGACACTCAGGAATGACTTGAGGCTTAAAAAGACAAGCTCGAAAAGACAAATTTCACATTTCTTTTTGGTCTGTTTGGTTCCTCAAAGGTTTGTGAAAACAGAAATCCACAAGGGTAGGAGATGGGGGCTGGCAAGAGAAAGAAAGCAGGCAGGGAAATTTTCTGTCTTTTTGAAAAACTGTGAGTTTGTATTATTTCACTAAAAAGACTGACCATCCTTACACTGAGGTTTGTACGAAATGTGAAAAACAGAATTTAAACCCAGGTCTTGTGAAACTAGTGTTGGAGGTCATAATGCACCACAAAGAACTCTTTCCTCTCCTCTCCTCCTAAGACAAAGACACAAAGGATCTGGCTACTCATCAAAAATTCATGCCAAAGACCCTAACTTTATGGCAAGCTGTGGAATCTGATCACGCTCTATGACCTCATATAAAAGCCATCTCTAACTGCCCCTGGGTACACATGCCACCTTTGCACTGCTTGGGCGGATCACTCTTTCCTTTCAATAAACCTGCCCTGAACATCCCCACTCCAGTCTCGTCTTTGGGTACCACTGCTTACACCTTTCACCTAGGTCTGGTGCTCTTCATATATCACCGGAGTAACTTTTTATACAGCAAGTAAAACCAGTCCTTCTAGACTACTGCTGTGTTTTTACACAATTGAGGAGGATGAGACTTCATTGCTACTAAAATCTCTTGGAACCCATTTCACTCCCAGTTCATGATTCCTTTTCCTCATTCCTTGAACATTTTAATCGTTTTATTTTAAAATCACAATCTCAAATACTCACCCATAATATTATGCATGCAACACACCTTTTGGGGGCAAAACACGATTGTAAGAGGGACTTTTCCCAACAAATGCAACCAGTGTAACATGGTTTCTTGTACCCTCAATGAATCCCCAACAATAAAAAATAAAAATAAAAAAAAGCATCCTAGAACACAATCCTTAGGGTAGTCACTGTCCTAAGAAGAAGACAGTGATCACCCTGAAGAACTGATGTGTGAAGAAAGAAATTCAGGCAGTGAGCAGGGGAGAAACTTCTTACCAGTGGGAAGAACTATCGTATCACAGTAGCTGAGAGCACAAGATTTGGTGTAAAAAATATCTGCATTTGAAGTTCTTCTATTTTCTCTGAGCTCAGTTTCCTCATCTGCAAAAAGGGGATAATAATTATATCTTCCTCTTAGTGATAAGGTAAGGAGTAATTGATATAATGTATATACAGGTCACGTGGAAACTGTATTTGCTGATACTGTCAGTACCATCTTCACTGCTGGACTTGTTAAATGCTTTATTAATCAATCAAAATATTATCAAAATCATATATGCTCCACCTTATGCTGATATAATAGCAGGATCTTTGTGTTCTATGGCGGGAGTTTTCCTTCTCCTACTTTTATAGAATACTTTATATCTATCTTGTTTCTTATTCCCCTGGTTCATGGAGTGATAACCAAATGGGATAGAAAAGACTGCTGCCTCAGGTAATAAACTTTGATGAAACAGAATGAAAGTTTTAAAAAGCTTCTTTCTCACTATTAACTTCAGGAAATTAAAAAAAAAAATTCATGCATGTCCCTGACATTGGTTGTATGACCCAAGGCTCACAATAAATGACATTGTAGCCCAGGTCAAGCCCAGAGGTCCCTTTTTGGGACAATCATTTTAAAATAGCTAAAACAGAGGGCAGGGTGTGGTGCTCAAGTTTGTAATCCTAGCATTCTGGGAGCTGAGCGAGAAGGATTGCCTATGCTCAGGAGTTTGAGACCAGCCTGAGCAAGAGAAAGACCCCCTCTCTACTAAAAATAGGGGGGGGAAAGCTAGCTGGGCATTGTGATGGGCATCTGTAGTCCCAGATACTCAGGAGGCTGAGATGAGAGGATGTCTTGAGTCCAAGAGTTTGAGGTTGCTGTGAGCTATGACTCCATGGCCTTCTACCCAGGGTGACAGAATGAGATTCTATCTCAAAACAAAAAAATAAAAATAAAATGCTAAAACAAGGAAATACTGAAGGAACATTTTTCTTTTAGTCAAGAGTTGAATGCTTTAAGACCTATTTATTATAACATACAACTTAATATATTTATTTTTCCAATAACTAAATGCAGGAGTATTTTCATCTTACTGAATTATACAATCAGTATTTGCTTGTTTTTTCCTTTTTTGTGAGACAGAGTCTCATTGTTCCCCTTGGTAGAGTGCCCTGGTGTCATAGCTCATGGCAACGTCTAACTATTGAGCTCAGGTGATTCTCTTGCCTTAGCCTACTGAGTAGCTGGGACTACAGGCACCTGTCACAATGCCTGGCTTTTTTTTTTTAAGAGATGAGGTCTCGCACTAGCTCAGGCTGGTCTTGAACTTGTGAGCTCAGGCCATCCACCCACTTTGTCCTCCCAAAGTGCTGGGATTACAGGCGTGATATAATCAGTATTTGTTTTGTTTCTATTATGACTTTGTAGTATTCACTAAGCATATAGTAGTGGACGAGATCACAATGGTCCTTGGAAGTTACATCATGGGGATGAAGGAAGAAGGCTAGACACTATCGGTTAATCAGTTGCTTGTCAAATGTGATATTCCTTGGGGGAGTTGATTTACTCTGATCGTTCATGTTGCCAGAGTTTTTCTGCTGATTCTGCCTCATGATTCTTTTTCACTGGTTGGCTAGATGGGCGGGTAAGGTGAAATCAGATTGGGAGCTGCTGGAATTGTGGTTAACCTGCACTTTATCAAAGATCTGGGACTGGTGACTGTAGTCCCCTACAGCTTTGCAAAGGACCCGTACAGTATTATAGTCTGAGAGTGAGGGGACCTGCTTGGTCTTGTGTTCAGCTGGTACTTGTCCAATCCTAGTGGATCAGTGATTCTGGTTTGAAGTCTCAGCTGTGGAGTAATACAAGCAAGAAAGACATCCTACCCCCAAATGACAACAACTGGAAGAGGAAATTAACCCTTCCCATTACCACACAACCAGGGTACTACCTGAGAGCAGTCTTGGGTGACTGTCCCAGGTTAGAAGTTCCAAACCAATTGACCCAGTCAGTACGAACTCTCAAGTGGGAGAGTTCAAAAGGTCTCTGGCAACTAGATGGCAGAGGTCTATTGGCTGCTCAAATTTGGCTTGCTTCAGTGCTCTGTGGAGTCATAAAGGCCCTCCCTGTAGCGAAGTTGGACCGGGGGCTGCGTCTCTTTCTTCAGTTTGCTTCTCTTTCACATCCAGTCACTGGTGACCCCCTAGGCTGAGGTCCTGCTCCCTCCAAAAAGCAGATGTGCCAGGGCTTTGAGTCTATAAGAGTCAAAGGAAGGTCAATGCCACCTTGGCCTGGCCACTACCCTCTGCCACCAGCCGAATGGGGGAGCTGAGGCCTGCCTGCCTTGGGTACTCAATAGCCACTGGGGAGTGTTCCACCTGAACTCAGTCTAATCCCGAGGATAATAAGTCAATAAATGTTTTTCTCCCTCAGCCGCTGCACCTTTGCCCCTGCCGCTCTGCAGCACCAGTATCCCTATAGAGCAAGATCTGATTTCCTCTGGCAGTGTTCAGAGTTGGGGAGGTGTCTCTCCATGACTAGACCCTGGTGGGATTGCTCTATTGTTGCTGAATCTTTGTGGGAAGTGTCCCTGTGCAGCTCCCAGGCAACTGCCATGGCCAGGGAGTTGGCTGTAGGAGCAGCTTCAAGAGTGTGGGGCATATGGATCCAGCAGCAGGGCAGGGCATGCTGCACTCAGTTCTGGCAGTGCAGGGTGCTCCATGACCATGGTAAGGCAGGTGCTCGGCCCATGGCTCTGGCAGGGTGGAGTGTGGCCCAGAGGCTCTGGCAGGGCGGGGCACGGGGCATGCTGGTATAGCATGGTGGAGCACAGGGCACCTGGCTCTGGCAAGGCAGAGTGCGGCCTCTGGCAGGGTGGCACACATGGCACACAGTGTCTCCAGTATGGCAGGGCATGCAGAGAGTGGCTCTGGTTGGGCAGAGCGTAGTTCGGCAGGGCGGAGCACACTGCACATGAGCCTCCTCCCACAGTCTCTGCAGGGGTTAGGCTTCTGGAACACCAGGCAAGAGGTGAAGGATGGACTGGAAGTTCATAATGGCAGGGAAAATGTTAGTTCAATTTTCCTGCCTGGCAAGAGAGTACTCACGGTCATAACAAGGTCCCTCTGGAAAGTAGTCCCCTCTTCCTACAGCTCTCTCCTGTGGGGTGAGATAAGAAGACCTCAGTTCACCACTTGCCTATAGAAAACCTACAGGAGCAAAAAAAGAGAAAAAAAGAAAAAAAACTTTCTTCTTTGGGATGGGACGGACACTTTTCCTTTGGGATTAATTTTGTACCTGAAGTTTGTTTTCTTGGAGTCACAGCTTGCCTCAGCAGAGGTGACATGCAGTTATCTCTCCTTTCTCTTGGCTCAGCTCCCAGTCTTCAGTTTAATTGGATACCTTCTGGTCATTATCCTTCCCTCTGGATGGGAGCTTCTGTTGAAAGCTGGCTCCAGTAAGCCATCTTGCCCCTCCCCCCATAATTTGCAAGTTTTTTTTTTAATTTATTAGTAGTGCTAAATATCCTAGTATCATAAAGAAAAAAAAAGAAAAAGAATTTCTGAGTCTTCCACCTTGTGGTATCCTGAACATGTTACCTGGAAGCATGTGAGGATGGTATCAAGTCCTCAGACCCATTTAGGGAGTGAGAGAGTCCAGGGGGAACCACAGAGTTGCTGAGCAAGAATGAACAAAACCAAGGCACCAACCTGGAGGCCTCAAGATCAGGACTTCTAGTAAATACAAAGTTAATTCTGACTTAATTAATGCACCTCTGACTCCTTCTCGGAGGACTAGAAATATGCCTATGTCAGAAGACAAAGTACTTCTGAATTTTTCCATTTTGGTTCTTTGCTTAATCTGCTACTGTGCAGTGTGTCTATTTATATACCTACAAAGGATAGTCATAAAAAACTGAGTTGATAATTTACTAATCAGAAAGGTCTATAGATCTTTCTCACATGTGGAATAGTTGCCAGGAATGGCTACCACCTTTGAGGAACTATATTTATGCTATTCCACTCTCTTTAGTGTGTATGGTGATATGCCAGAATATCTCAGTTTTGTTGATCTGACTTTCATTCAGCAGGTATTTAAGGAAGCTGCTACGTTCTATGTATTTGCATATATACTGCTGGCACAAGAACTCAGAGAGAATTTTCTATTTGCAGACAGAGAGCTCCTTGAGTTGTGGTTCTCAAGTAAGATTCTGAGTCAGCTAACTAGGTATCACTTGGAATTGGTCAGAAATACACATTTTTAGGTCCCAACCCCAACCTACCTATTTAATTAAATACTCTGGGAGTGGGGCTCAGTGTGTTCTAAGGGGCTGTTCAGGTGATCCTGAGGAGTGCCGAAATGTTGGCCCAAGTCTAGAGAGGAGGAAACTAAAGACTGTGACTCAGTGGTGTACCAGAAGGAAGTCTGGGTGCTGGGTGAGTTCAGAGGAGATAGCCCTACACTGATGCAAACGTGGACCACCTTCCCGAGAGGAGCCTTAACATCAATAGGGGTTAAGTTGGCAGGCAAGATTTCAAAGGCCCTGGAGGCACAGCAGCTGAAACCAGAAAAGCCATCTGCAAGATGGAGTCTGAGAAGCTGAGCTGAAGCAGTACCGCTGACTGAGTCTGCTTAGCTCACATTCTTTCCCACACCCCTGTGATTACCTGGTTAAGGTTTCATCATGATTGTGAGGATGTTTGGCTCAGGAGACCTAAGGAAGTCATCACACACAGACGATAGATGTCATGATATTGATAGAGTAAAGGTTATTTTGCTGATACGTTTTCTTTGATGATTCTCTTAGATATTTTGTTAGGGTGAAAATTACCTTTCTGTTGTTGAAACATTTTGCATTGTTAGAGCGAAAAACATTGACATTATTTTCTGTCAGGTAAGTTAAAAAATTTTCTAGGTTTGTTTCCTGGCACTCCCATTATAAAATTTATTAAAATTGTAACTGAAGGCAGAATGGAATTGAGAGCCTACTCTTGCTCTTCTCTATAATCGCTGACCTTCTGATAAAAAAAGGTCATTTGGAATTAAATCCCATCTTTGCATATTGGCTGGACAGTGCTAGGTGGCCAGACCCTCTTTGTCCAGTAACAGAGCCCATTCAGGTGTGAAGCCTGTTAATGGAAAAGAAGTTGTACTTTGTAAAGTAATTTAAAGAGGTTAATTATGAGCCAAATTTGGGGACCATGACCCAGAGGCATTCCCAAGAATTCTTGAGTAAGTGGTCTCATGGTAGCGGGGTTACAGTTTGATTTCATACATTTCAGGGAGACAGGAATTAGTGGTAAAGTTGTGAATGAGTACATGGCCTGAAAAGGTGGGACATCTCAAAGAGGAGTCTTATAGGTTATAGGTGGGCTGAAAAGATCCTTCAGTTGACAATTGGCAGAACGAGTCAGGCTCTGTCTAATAGACCGAGAGTCAGTGGAAAAGAAAGGCTTGAGTTAAGGATAAACAAACTACAGGACATATGCCCAGACTCAAGTGGTTTGTTGTATATATTGAGATTTTCCAGGTGTGTTTTACATAGCCTCAGAACTGGTAATGAGTCACAAAGGACATCTCTAAGGAGAGAGAGGGCCAGGATGAGGCCTGTCTGATCTTTCTCACGGGTAGCAGCTCAATTTTAGGCAAAGCCAATAGGGAGTCTAGTCAGTCAGCCGTGGGGTAGGGGAAGTCCTAACATTTTACTCTTGTTCAGAAGGCCAAAGATCATACTGCATGGCTGTATGTGAACCCACCCTCTGTGGCTGCAGGGTGGGTTCCTCATGGCCAATGAGGATGAAAAGGCGCATGAGGCACAGTCAGACCTTTACATACCACCTCTAAACAACTCTGCTGCCTTTACATCCTCAAAAAAGACCATGGATTAAACTATTGGTGAGAAACTGCAGGAAATATTAATACATACTGTGGAAAAGGATCAGAATCAGAGTTGAGAGCTCTGTTCTCAAATCTCAAACTCCTGCTATCATGGTGATGGCTCATGATAAAGCAGAGGGACTTTTGTTTTCAGATACTTTCTGGAAGGCTCTTCCTGAGATGCAGCAAGGTTGTCCCTTGTGGTTCCTGAGGTGATGCGATATTCTTCTTCCCCAGTGCTGATGACTAGGGGCTGGGGATGCATCTGGGCCTTCTGAGGATATGCCTGGAAATTAGCTGTTTGTGACATGCCAATTCTTTCTCAGCCTCCTTCCCCAGGGCTGCTTTCTCAGCGGTAGCTCTGGAAGCCTTTTCTTGCGTTTTCAGTCTGCCATACCTTTATTACTGTAATTCTTTGTACTATTCCTTGCTGTGTGTCTGCCATTAGGTAAGTATTCTGTAGCTAATTACAGGGCTTGGAGAATGAAGTTTTTCCAGTATGTTGCTCTAATGCTGTGATAACTTCTCTAGCTTGAGGTAAAGTAAAACACTGATTGTGAGATCTTGATGTTAAATAAATTACAAGTTTCCAAATGGCCTAAACTTGCATTTACTGCCTGATATTTAAGTTAGTTATTTACCAATTTTTTTTTCTATAATATTTTTTACTTTTTTTTCCTATGGGCCTTTTATTATTGCCTTAAAGAGCTTCCATTAAAATATATGTATTGTTTTTGCATGTGAGATTTCAAAGTGGATTTGCTAGGCTTTTAGGCTCCAGAGTTGTAGGACTCAGATTCTGACATGTTTCAGAGGAACTGTTTGTTTTCTTTTTCTCTGCATCCTCTACCAGGTGCTTGTAATCACAGTGGCTAACTCCTATAGTTACTGGTGCACAAAGTTTATGAATGAGAGAGCAGTGGCATATGCCACCAATATTAAAACTGTCAACAATAAGATATTCCCATTAAATGTATTACCTCCTCATTTGAACATGTTGAAGTCATGCACTATGAGTTTTTTTTTAGAGTGCTATTTACATAAAAGTATTCACAACTTCTTTTTTGTAAACATCCATCAGATTGTCTTCTGGAATGGTAGTAAAAGCACACAGTGAACTCTCTTCCCAGTGACACAACCATTTCAGTGCTGAAAATTATTTTTTTTAAGAATTAAAAATCTTTGGAAATTTTCCTAATGATTTGCAGAAAATGGACAGACATTGAAAAATCTACTAGACCTTGGTAAGAACAGTGAGATTATGTGACATTTGTGCCATAATATTCTTCCTCTAGCCCTTCCCTCCCCACCTCAGTGTGATAGAAACTTTATTGCAGACATGTGCAGCCAAGAGAATGGGTATCCTCCTTCTATAGCTCGTAGTCCAGAGCTACTGCTTTATCCCAGGAGATTCTGCCTCTGGCATCTCCTGTCCACTGTCTCCCCTGCCTTGTGGTACAAAAGCTCCATTCTGGGCAGGTGTTGCCAAGAGGACTGGTCTCCTTTCCCCCACCTGGTGCTCACTCTTGCAGGAGGAGCTCTCCTCAGGCATGGCAGGCCAAGAATCTGGGACCATCTTGCTTATATGGTGGGAATTACTTTCCAGGTAGAGCAAGCTGAGACCAGGCTCTGCCATCCTTGCCTAAAGCCCTGCTCATACAGCAAGAATGTCACTCTGGGAGAAGCAGCCACTGTCCCCACCTCCAGCTCCATTGCGTTGAAACAGAGATTCAGCCCCCAGAGACAGGCATGGCATAAGAATGAAGAGATCCACAGGTCTTTCCAAAGAGGATGTACTTTATTTAGAACAAAAACGTGGGGAAGTTCATGCTTAGAGGTATTGTCAAAAACAATGAAGATCTTGGCCAGTGAGTAATCAGCAGTGGCACCCTTAATCTGGTAGCTCTCTGATACTCATATCATCAAGTTGTTAGAGCTGTGATACTCATATCACAAGTAAAATGGTAGACTGACTCAAAGTTTAAAAGGGAAGACCAGAATAAAAAGGCAACTAGAAAGAGAACTTTTAAGTCTAAGATCCTCAAAAACTGAAAAATTTCTGGCCTTGAAAATGGACCCTACCTTAATTGAATAAGCCAGTGGATCAACTTATGCTCCAGTGCATTGTCAAAAACAATAAAGAAGCAGGTAATAATTAGCATAGACAGACAGCTGAGTGTAAGTGATATCAATATGGATAGATCAGCTTTTATCTAGGAAGACTTTATGCATGTCCAAGGCTGACCTGTCTGAATAGTGATATAAAATAGTCCACTTACTAAATAAAAAGCAAGCAAGAATACAATAAAGTGAGAGAAAAATTATAAACTTTTTACTAATCTTTACATTTTAAATTATTAATTTTTAATTATAAAAATTAAGTGAGATATCCACTTAATAGGGAAAAACAGCAAGTTATATAAACTTGCCTGGATTTAGCAAAGACTTCAAAGCAGAGATCATAAATATCTTCAAAGAAATCAAGGAAAATATGCTTTCAGATTGATGGAATGCATTTTGGCAATGTCTTATTACATGTAAAGTATTAATAAAGAGATAAAACTACAAAAATGAACCCAATGTAGGTTGTGGAATTAGAAAAATATGATTACTAAAATGAAAAATTTGCTAGAAGGTGGTGAAAGCTGGTAGAAGAAAAATATCAGCAACTTGAAGACAAATCAATAGAGATTAAACAATCTGAAGATCAGGAAGACAAAAAGCAAAAATTGAACAGAAAGTCAGAGTAACATGGGACAACATTAAGCACAGTAAATATACATGATATGAATTCCAGAAAGAGAAGATAGAGAAAAGAGCAGAAAAATATTTAAATAATACCCACAAACTTTCCAAATATAATGAAAAATATTAACCTAGATATCCAAGAAATTCAAAGAACTCCATGTAGAACACATATAAAAATATCAGTGTCTTGACACATCATAGTAAGATTTTGAAAGCTAAAGTCATGAAGAAAATTTTTAAAGCAGGAAAAAAAATGATTGATCAGTTATGAGGTATCTTCATCTGTCTTGTGTTGCTATAACAGAATCCCATAGACAGGGTAATTTATAAATAATAGATGTTTATTTGACTTATGATTCCAGAGGCTGGGAAGTCAAAGATCAAAGGACCATGTCTGGAAGGGGCCTTCTAGCTGTACTATTACATGGTGGAAAGCATCACGTAGTGAGAGAGGGTAAGTGCATGCAAGGCAGAGAGAAAAGGGGGGCTATGCTTTCTTCATAAGTACCATCTCTCATGATGATGGCCTTGTCTATTCATGGGAGCAGAGCCTGTATTACCTAATCACTGATTAAAGGTTCCACCTTTTTACCATCACAATAGCAATTATATTTCAGCATGAGTTTTGGAGGCGGTAAACAACAGCATGTGGGAACTTCAATAAGATTAATAAGTAACATCTCATCAAAAGCAATGAAGGCCAAAAGGCACTGGGACAATATAGTCAAAGACTTAAGAGAAATAAGTGCCAATTACTAATTCTACATTCAGCAGAGTTATTTTTTTTAAATGAAATAATGACATTCCATATAAACAAAAGCAAAATAATGACATTTCCAATAAACAAAAACTGAGCAAATTTGTTGCTATCAGACTCATCTAAGAGGAAATACTAAAGGAAGTTTTCAGGCTAAAAGCAGGTGATGCTAGATTCAGATTCAAGTTTACAGAAAGAAGCAAAGAGCATTGGTGGAGGTAATTTTGTAGGTAATTGTAAAAAACTGTAAAATTGACTATTTCGTGTTCTTTCTTCTTAAGATTTAAAAAGAAATTGCATAACTATTACAGCATATAATTGTCTTGTTAGGCTTATAATGTATAGACATGTAATATATTTGAAAATAATAACATGAAGCTAATGGATGGAAACTAAGGTATTTTAGAATAAAGAACTAGAGGCAATGCCTATGGCTCAGTGAGGCCCCATATACTGAGGGTGATGGGTTCAAACCTGGCCCCAGCCAAATTGCAATAAAAAAGTAGTTGGGCGGTGTGGTGGGCACCTGTTGTCCTAGCTACTTGGGAGGCTGAGGCAAGAGAATCACCTAAGCCCAAGAACTGGAGGTTGCTGTGAGCTGTGACACCACAGCACTCTACCAAGGGCAACAAAGTGAGACTCTGTCTCTAAAAAAAAAAAAAAGTAAAACAAACAAACAAAAACACACACACACAAAGAAATAACATCACACGGAAACTCAAATAGACAAGAAGAAATAAGAGAACTAGAAACAGAAAATCATAAAGTTAATATTACGAATTTTATAAATATGTGCTTGCCCTCCCCTCAGCTTTGCTAAAGACATAAAATTATACAAGATATAATTACAACAGTGTATTGTTAAGCTTATAATGTACATACATATGATATAATAATACAATAAAAGGGAGAAGAAGGCATAGAGCTACACAAGAATGAAGTTTCTTTAGCTCACTGAAGTTAAGGTGCATTCTGAAAGTCTTAGAGAAATTCAAAATATATAATTAAAAAATCTCCCTCATACATTGCTGGCAGTGTTGTAAAATGTTGTAACCTCCCCGGAAAACAGTTTGGCAATTTTTCCAAATGTAGAGTTGACATATGGCCCAGAAATTTCTCTCCTACCTATTTACCCAAGAGAAAAAAAACCCATACATTTACACAAGAACTTATATACAGATTTTCATAGAAAATCATTTAGGATAGGAGTTCAAAGGTTTCAGCCATCTTGCCTGTTGATTCTCCAGGTAGGAATGGTCTTGATGACCTTACCCTGTCTGTCCTGCCTCTGGGCTCCTTTGTCTTCAGTGTTCTTGATAAGGAGAAGCAGAGATGACCCCACCTTAGTGCTTTACCCTGAATTGGAGGCCTGCAAGATATCAGCCTGTCTACTTCCCACAGAAATGAAATACTATGAACTTTTTGATACAGTCGTCTCCACTTTTTACTCTGAACATGTATGCATACACATTCATTTTTAGCATAGTCAAAATCACATATATAAAATGATATGGCTTGTTTTAAAAAATTCGTATTATCTTCTGAGTAATTCTCCATGGCATCGTTCTTCAGAAACCTAATTTAATAACTGTCTAATATTTGCTTTTATGTATACATCATGATTTATTTAGTGTTCTCACTATTGGACATTTAAATGAATTCAAGTTTGTTTTCATCCAAGAAAAGTGCTATATACGTAAATCTTCATCTGAATTTGGCTGTTTACTTACAAGATACTGCTAGAAAAAAATGAAATTTTAAAAGGTTCTTAAAGTAAACAAAGTATTGCCAAATTATTATCCCAAAAGGTTACATGAATTCATATCAATAAAACATTTATAGAGAAGCCATAAAGTGAAGTGGTGAAAGGTAAGAATCAGAAAATCTAAGTTTCAGCTCTACCGCTTACTAAGTGATTAATGTCTAGCCCAGGATCACCAAAGAAACAGAACCAAGTGGACGTGTGTGTGGTTCATGTGCTAGCCTACACACAGGGATGTGGACTTAGATGTACGTGAAGAAACCACGGAGAGGGGATGAGCAGAGGTTAAGGTTGCGATTTTAAGAGAGTGGCATATGCAGTAGTAATAGGAAATAGTGGAGACTTGGCCAGTCCCAAATTTGATGGGGAAGGCTGGCATTCAAGAGACCCAGGAGGAGTTACAGTCCCAAGGCAGTCTGCCAGCAGAATTCCTTCTTGCTCAGGGGAAGTCAGTTTTTGTTCCATCCAGAACTTTAATTTCTTGGAGGAAGCCCTCCCACTCTGTGGAAGATAATCTGCCACCAATTTAAATGTTAATCTTATACAAAAATCACGTTCTCAGAAACATCCAGAATAAAGTTGATCAAATATTTGGGCATTGTGTCTCAGCTGAGTGGACATGTAAAATTCACCATCACACTAAGTCTTCATTTCACACAAAGTGAATACTCTCTACTTTGTTTTGCTGAAGATGGAGCAAAGAAATATCTCCCTTAAAAAACTTGGGGAAAATAAATGAGAAAAATATATGAAACATGTCTGGTACAGAGTAAGCACATATTAAGTAAATATTAGCCATTATGTTATTATATCACCTTCCTATTTCTACCAATTCTGATTATTTGGCAAACTTTGCTAATCTTAAAAATAAAATATATCTTGCTGTTTATTAATCATTTGGGATTTCTTTTGCAAATTAGCCGTTTATATATATATATATATATTTTTTTTTTTTTTTTTGCTAACTTTTGGTTGAAGCTGGTCTTTTTTTGTTAATAAATAAAGTTTGAAATTTTAAATATATTGGAAATATATGATTATTTCATTTTTCTTAACATAATTACACATATTACTTATATTTAATTATTATACATAAATATTATATATGATTATACAGAGGGTGCCAAAAATCCATACATGTTTTAAGAAAGGAAAAAAAATATTAAAATTTTAATGCTCAATATATGCCAATAACAAAAGGTACATACAAGTCTCATTGAGCACTTCTTGTAATTGCAGAAGCCATATATATTCTGCATCTTTTAGCTTGTGGGCAGGTGCTTTCTTGTGGGCAAAGATTATTAAGTCACTTTCTGCTATCAGCCATGCTTTGAATGTGTGGCCTCACCCACCAAATTCATATATTATAACCTAAGACTTAATGTATTAAGAAGTGGGGCTTTAAGGAGGTGATTGAGTCACAGGGCTTTGCTCTCATGAATAAGATTAGTACTCTTATAAAAGGGCCCAGGGAACTCAATAAGCCCTTTTACTCTTCCACATTCTGCCACATGAAGATGAGGCCAGCAGAGAGCCAGTTTTCACCAGATGCCAACCCCCCTGGTACCTAGATCTTGAACTTCCCAGCCTACAGAACTGTGAGAAATGAATTTCTATTCCTTACAAATTACCCAGTCTCAGGAAATTTTGTTTTTTATAAGACAGATTCTCAACTAGTGAGTACAACCCAGGCCTTGGTCTGAGACCGAGTGCTATCAAATAGGAATAAAGACAAAGCAGTTGCTGTTCTGTGGTCTCCAAAGACTGGCAAAGGATGCCGGCCAAATATGGGATGCCATTGGTTCTGACTGTATTTTATTTTGTGTTAGTAATTAGAGATCTTATAGCAATATACTGCTTGCCTCCAGATTGTAGGCTGTACAGGTTCAAGTTTGCACCTCCAATAAATTCAAATTTTAGCCACGAGAAGGGCATGCCAACCTATAATCACAGTGAATAATAAAAATGGTCTCTTATAATGTTTACAAAATTTTATGAGGGTATAGAAGATCAAACACTACCAGCCTGGGATCAAGGAGTCATAGTGAAGGGTTTCATGGAGGGTGGTGATGTATGAACTGAGTTATTGAAGGGTGAGTAGCACTTTACCTAATAGTTGAGGACAGAAAGTTGGAATGGCCATTGCAAAAGATCAGAGCAGATTTGGAGACTCTTGGTTTGATGTTACCTAGAACAGAGATAGGAAGGTATTTCCTTTTGTGCCAATTATTTTTAGTGAAAGGAATTTCCTGGGACATTGTGATCAGGAGAAATCTAAGATCACTCTGCATTTAATTGGAGAAAGGGCCTGATTGATTGGTGATGTCTGCTGTGAAGATAGGAATGGGGAGGGTGGTACTAGTGCTAAGTTTTTTTCATTGTTTTGGTTTGATAAATATGTGTAAAGCAGATTGTGAAAGAAATTTCTTGCCTTATTCTGAAGTTTTAACATTATTTATCTAGGAGGTAAAAGAACCTCATGTAAAGATTTTTATGCCGATGAGTTATGGTCAGAATTACCCTTTGGAAAATAACTCTGGAAATAGTGTGGAAGATATCTATTTTTCTTATCTGTGTTCCCCACATTGCCCCCACTTCTCATATTAGAGAAGTAATGTGCCATGAGATAATAAGGATGAATCATATCCTTTATTGCTCATGGTGAAATCACCTCTCTGAGTTACTACTTTGAACTCCTTAGAGAGATCAGCTACTGTGTGTTAGTTGCACTAATTCAGCCTTTTGGGTTGTTTAAATATTAATGTACTTCAACACTAGTTGGTAATTATCCAGTTTCCTAAGTAGCCCTGAGTGAGCCCCACGCCCCCCAAACACGACAGTTTCTCCCTCCTGGGCCTTTTTCACGTCAAACCTCCAGTGGCATAAAGTCTGGAAAAGGATAGGGTCTCCCCAACACTGTGCCTGAGGTCCCAAAATTGTTGTGTGTATGTGTGATCTGAGTCTTTTCTGATCCATTAATACCTTTTCTGCTTTTCTACACTGAGAGTAAAATATATAAGTTCCGTTTAAGGATAATTTTGAAGCATTGTGTTTATTAGGCTTCAGAAAATGTGTATGATTCTTAAACCAAATCTATCTATACTCACCAAAATAAGCAACTTCATTTTAGGAGCTCTGGGATTGAGTTTGAGGTTTTACTTTTAATTCTGTGTTCTTATAAAAGAAATGTTTATGTTCCCAAGGAGAGTGCACTTTGGGGGAAATAGAACATGGGGCAATAATTCTTACCTCTGCAATGTTTACAAACATCGCTTGGGGGTGTTTGTTAAAGGTTTAGACCTTGGATTCCACCTTTAGAAATGTGTGCATCTCAGATGGTGTCTAAGTAGGTGGTGTTATTATTACATTTTAATAAACAGAGGTCCAGGTGAATCTGTGGCAGGTGCTCCATGGGCCTTATTTTCAGAGGCACTTTATTGGAGTGTACAGAGTCTGCCTCAGTATTATTAAACAGCAGAATTCATAGTGGTGACAATTTCACAAACATGTAAAATATACAAATGCTTTCTGCTTAGAGAGCAGAGGTAGGGTTAGGTTGGTTGAGAGGTATGACCACTGACTTTACAATGTTATTATTACTTATTTCGGCAAGGACTTGTTTTTCCATTATATTTAATTGTAAAAATGACAAAATAATACACATTATTATATGTAAACACATGATTACAGAATCAAATGATAGTATTTAAGAAGCTTAGATGAAATGTAAAGATTTTTATGCAGTTGAGATATGGTCAGAATTTGTGATTGTTAAAAGGACAGACCAAAACTATCTATTCTTACCAAAATGAGTAACTTCATTTTGAGAGCTTTGGGATCAAGTTTGAGGTTTTACTTTTAATTCTGTGTTCTCACAAAAAAATTATTTATGTTCCCTACACTACCAATGCTCTCCTCCTACCCTCTGTCTTTCCCACTCTTCTCCCTCCACTTTCTGTCAGATGCCCTTGTAGTTGTATAGTATAAACTTAATTACGTCCTCTGCACATTTTCTATAGATTGGTTCCAAATAAACGGAATTTTTATTATCATACCTAGGGAAATGTCATTCTCCCAGAGCCAGGGAGAGGGTTCCAGTGACGTTTTCATGTCACATAGCTCCAGACACTGCCTTCAATGAGCGTTTGATGTAGAATGTCCAGGTGGGGGCTTCTTTCTCAGGAGGATCAATTACCTTGAAGATGTAAATCACAGTGTAAATGCCTTATAAAAAGAGGTTGGCAAATTAAAACTAAATACTACAGATATAATCCTGAACAAGACCCATTTGTATCTTCAGCCTTCATGTTTAATTATGTTCAAATGGCTGAGTTCACTCTGACCCCTTAGAAATACAAAAAGCTTTTATTCTTTACATGTACACTAGCACTCTATTGAGAACTGGTACAGTAGTATATCCATCCTTTTATATATTGACCTTGTACTTAGTATATATTGAAATATTATATGTGTGATACATATGGTCTATGTATGTAACTATATATTATCTCTCCCTATGTGTAACTATGTATTCTCTGTTTATATTACTGTATGTTGAGCTTAGATAATTAAAACTTAGCTGGCTTTAAGTTCTTTCTGGTGACTTCTGGTACACTGGATGGTAATGAAATAAATTACTACTTTTTTCATTTTGGAAAGGACATAATCAACTTACCTTAATTTACTTGATACCCGTTTCAAAGATTAATATACTGAGTTTCTGTTCTTTGGGAGGTTTTTGTTTCTAGTCCTTATCTTAAACATTGTTATTGTTATTAAATTTTAAGCCTTTTTAATTTTGTGAAGGCAAAATGAAAACCTAATAAATACACATATATGTAAAAATAAATAAAAAAATAGAAAAATTAGATGGCTTGGTGGCACACACCTATAGTTCCATCAACTTTGGAGGTTGAGGCAGAAGGATTGCTGGAGCCCAGGAGTTTGAGACTGCAATGAGCTCTGATGATACTGCACTCTAGCCTAGCAGGAGGAACAAAACGAAACCCTGTCTCCAAAGACAGACAGACAGAAAAAGCAAGGATGTTCCTAAAAAAGCTTTAATCAAGGTACTAATGAGACAAAAGGTCCCACCATAAAATTGACTGCCTCATTTAATGTCTCTAACTGTGAGTGTCTGTTTTACTTTAAGCAAATTAGACATCCCAAGTAAAATTTGAATTTGCGGAGGAATTATTTGCTTTTGAAGGAAGTCTACCCTTCCCCCCCAATCAAAAAACCTAATAATTGAAAATGTTGCTTCCATTCATTTGAAATAATCAACTGACAAAAGAAATCAAGCACAATTTCAGGGTTGTGGTGTTGGAGGAACTTAAACAGGGTTGTGGTTTTGGGGGAACTTAAACAGGGTTGTGGTGTTGGGGGAACTTCGTGCCCTCATTTGCCCTCTCTGTCATTCTCTGTTCTACCAGTTCTTCAAGGCCACCCTACATCTCACCTCCAGCAACTCCGCTTGGTTGCCCCTGTCCTTGGTAATGCCAGTCTTACACTGGCAAAGCACTTTTCACCATATGTTCTATCAGCACCTTCAGATGGCAGTAGTGGGTCCATTTTAGCACAAACAGACCAAGACTTAGGGAGTCTGAAAGAGTTGCTCAAGTTTATACAGCCAGCAAGGGGCTCAGAACGAAACTCAGGTTTCCTGAATTTCATGCTTCCTGTTCCTTGTTATGGCCTCACAGCCAGCGCACCTTTGCTTGTTTTTTCTTGTGTTATTGATTTGTCCCTTAACATGTTATCATATATTAATACAGGTATCTTCCATGTATTATGAGGTCCAACAATTAAATTCATGAACTCATCCTTGAAAAAGTGCTACATACCTCCTTGCTGAATATCACTACGGTCACATTCAAAGTACTCCCCTTGGGAAACTATGCATTGACAGCAGCTCCTAGTTCATTCTTCAAAGCCATTTTGGAACTTTTTTCTGGAATGGTCAGAGGAGCTTTTGTCATACAAGATGTGACAATTCTGTTTGTGAACTTGCCACTGTGCACTTATGTTGGCAGCACTCTGTAAACAACTCAGTAAGGTCTCATAACCTAGGTGCCTTAATGCCTCACAGCTGTGTTAGTGTCACTATGCGGTGGTGTCTTGCTGAATGGTGTTCATTATTGTTGCATGTTTTTGTGTGCTGTATGATGACAGCCTGATGGTCTTTCCAGAAAAAGAGTTCCAAAGTGGCTTTGCAGGGTGGATGAGGAACTGCTGTTTTCCAGTTGTTTGAGATGTCCCATTAAGTTGTTAAATTCCTCTCTTTCTGTTCTCTTGAGGAAGGCTTGCAGTTCTATAAATTTCCCTCTTAGGACTGCCTTAGCTGTATCCAAGAGGTTTTGATAATTTGTGTCAAAATTATTGTCATTTTGTTCCAAAAATTTAGTGATTTCCTTCTTAATCTCGTCAATGGCTCATCTATCTTTCAGCATAAGGTTATTTAGCTTCCATGTTTTTGTTTGAGTATGCAAATTCCTGTTATTGTTGAGTGCAACTTTTATTCCATGGTGGTCC